>JANFOE010001801.1:0-60185 GCA_025667525.1 Glebionis coronaria | reverse complement strand
TATTATATATATATATATATATATATATATATATATATATATATATATATATATATATATATATATATATATATATATATATATATATATTATATATATATATATATATATATATATATATATATATATATATATATATATATATATATATATATATATATATATATATATATATATATATATATATATATATATATATATATATATATATATATATATATATATATATATATATATATATATATATATATATATATATATATATATTATATATATATATATATATATATATATATATATATATATATATATATATATATATATATTATATATTTATATATATATATATATATATATATATATATATATATAATATATATATATATATCATATCAAATCAAATCAAATCAAATCAAAAACCCTTATATAGGAATGATGGTGAAACAATTCCTTAAATACAAAATTCTACAAAAATGACACATGTAATTCATTAAAGGGTTTCCATAAATGCTTCAAAAAGAAAATAGTAATTACAAATGATGCCTTAAATACAAAATTCTATAAAAATATATAAGGAATGATGGTGAAACAATGCCTTAAATACAAAATTCTATAAAAATGATTCCATAAAATGCTTCAAAAATAAAATAGGAATTACACATAATGCCTTAAATACAAAATTCTATATAAATATATATAAGAATTAAAAATGATGCCTTAAATACAAAATTCTATAAAAATGATTCCATGAAATGCTTCAAAAATAAAATAGAAATTACAAATGATGCCTTAAATACAAAATTCTATCAAAATATATATAGAAGTTACAAATGATGCCTTAAATACGAAATTTTATAAAAATATATAAGAAAGGATGGTAAAACAATGCCTTAAATACAAAATTTATAAAAATGATTTCATAAAATGCTTCAAAAATAAAATAGGAATTACAAATAATGCCTTAAATAAAAAATTCAATAAAAATATATATATGAATTACAAATGATGCCTTAAATACAAAATTCTATAAAAATATATAAGGAAGGATAGTGAAACAATGCCTTAAATACAAAATTCTATAAAAATGATTCCATAAAATGCTTCGAAAATAAAATAGGAATTACAAATGATACCTTAAATACAAAATTCTTTAAAAATATATATAGGAATTACAAATGATGCCTTAAATACAAAATTATATAAAAATATATATGGAAGGATGGTTAAACAATGCCTTAAATATAAAATTCTATAAAAATTATTCCATAAAATGCTTCAAAAATAAAATAGGAATTACAAATAATGCTTTAAATGCAAAATTATATAAAAATATATATATATGAATTACAAATGATGTCTTAAATACAAAATTCTATAAAAATATATATGGAAGGATGGTGAAATAATGCTTTAAATACAAAATTTTATAAAAATGATTCCATAAAATGCTTCAAAAATAAAATAGGAACTATAAATGATGCCTTAAATACAAAATTCTATAAAAATATATATAGGAATTACAAATGATGCCTTAAATACAAAATTATATAAAAATATATTAGGAAGGATGATGAAACAATGCCTTAAATATAAAATTCTATAAAAATGAATCACCATAGGACGATTTCTCGGTCTATGGTGATTCTTTCTCTTCTTGCCTTGCTAATTTAGAACGTATGCTTAAACGGTGTGAAGACACTCGTCTTGTTCTTAATTGGGAAAAATGCCATTTCATGGTAAAAGAAGGCATCGTCCTCGGTCATAAAATTTCCAAAGCCGGTATCGAAGTCGACCGTGCTAAAGTTGATGTTATTGCTAAGTTACCTCCACCTACCACCGTCAAAGGAGTTAGAAGTTTTTTAGGCCATGCGGGATTTTATCGACGTTTCATCCAAGATTTCTCGAAAATAGCTCGTCCAATGACTCATCTCTTAGAAAAGGATGCTCCTTTCATCTTCTCTCAAGAATGTCTCGACTCTTTCGAGCTTCTTAAAGGTAAATTAACTAAGGCACCGGTCTTAGTCTCCAAATTGGGAGTTACCTTTCGAGCTCATGTGCGATGCTAGTGATTTCGCGGTAGGAGCGGTTTTAGGTCAACGAGTTAACAAACATTTCCAACCCATTCATTATGATAGTAAGACAATGCCGGGGGCTCAATTGCATTATACCACTACCAAAAAGAGCTTTTAGCCGTAGTGTATGCTTTTGAGAAATTCCGCCCCTATCTTGTGCTTTCCACCACCATCGTTTACACCGATCATTCCGCCTTGAAATATTTGTTGACCAAGCAAGATGCTAAACTGAGACTACTTCGTTGGGTTTTGCTTCTACAAGAATTTAAAATCGAAATTTGTGATAAAAAGGGAGCAGAAAACCTAGCCGCGGATCATCTTAGTAGACTTGAGGATCCTTATCAAGGGGAATCTCCAAATCAAGAGATTAATGAATCCTTTCTTCTTGAGACCTTAATGTCTATTAATTCCAATCTTGATGATACCCCATGGTTTGCGGACATTGCAAACTATTTGGCGGGTGGTGTTCTTATCGAAGGGTTATCGTCCAAACAAAAGAAAAAATTCTTCAAGGACGTTAAAACGTACTATTGGGACGACCCTTATCTTTTCAAGCAATGTGCGGACTTAGTCATTCGTAGATGTGTTGATGGGCCGGCGGCTTTAGAAATCCTTGAAGCTTTCCATAAAGGACCCACCGGTGGTCACTTTGGTCCTAATTACACCGCTAAAAAGGTTTTCGACTCCGGATTCTATTGGCCCACCATTTATCATGATGCACATGAAATGGTTAAGCATTGTGATGCTTGCCAAAGACAAGGCAAGATCACACATAAAGATGAGATGCCTCAAAATTTCATCCAAGAGTGTGAAATCTTTGACGTATGGGGCATCTACTTTATGGGGCCATTTCCATCATCCAAATGAAACAAGTACATCCTCGTAGCCGTTGACTACGTATCAAAATGGGTTGAAGTAAATGCTTTACCTACTAACGATGTGAGGGTGTTTGTTAACTTCTTGAAACAATTGTTTGCTCGATTCGGTGTGCCTCGTGCTATTATTAGTGATTGCGGAACTCATTTTTGCTATGATCAATTTGCACGAGTCATGGCTAAGTATGGTGTCAATCACCGACTTTCCACCGCGTATCATCCACAAACTAATGGACAAGCCGAGGTTTCTAACCGTGGTCTTAAGAGAATCTTAGAGCGAACCGTGGGAGAGCATCGTGCCTCATGGGCCGATAAATTAGATGATGCTTTGTGGGCTTTCCGTACCGCTTATAAGACACCTATAGGTTGTACCCCTTATCGCCTTGTGTACGGAAAGGCGTGCCACCTCCCCATTGAGTTGGAGCATAAGGCTTATTGGGCCTTGAAATGGGATAATTTTGACATAAACAAAGCCGGTGATCATAGGAAAATCCAACTCAATGAACTCAATGAACTTAGGAATGAGGCTTATGAAAATTCATTAATCTACAAGGAGAAGACTAAGCTCATTCATGATTCCAAGATTAAAAACCGAGAGTTCCATGTTGGTGATCAAGTTTTACTCTTTAACTCTCGGTTGAAAATCTTTTCGGGTAAACTTAAGAGCCGTTGGTCCGGTCCATTCACCGTGGCCCAAATCTTCCCTTATGGCACCATTGAGTTATCCCAACCTAATGGGCCCAATTTTAAGGTGAATGGCCAACGGGTTAAGTTGTACTGTGGAAAGGACATCTCTCATGAGATGATTTCATCCCTCTCCACATTTCCCTTGAATTAATTCGGGAAATCGAGTCGAGCTAGAGACTCGTGATAAATAAATCAAGCATCGTATAACTAGGTTAGATTTTTTACCTTTACCATCCTTTCCACCATTTTTCACCTTCATCCATTTCCACCAATAAGTGTAGGGGGATCCAAGTAGGTTGTTTGTGTGTTATGATGATTGTGTAGGGACATGTGCTTTGATGATCCACTTTTGGTACTTTTGACGCGACCCGGATCCCGTGTTCCCGTGTACCCGGTTCTCTCAAAACTATTGTGATTCATACATGTATATAAATAAGACGAATAAATGTAATCACTTTAGTTGTCCCTTCCTTAGCTCGTTTTTAAAAAACGTACTCAATGTCCTAAGTGTAGGGGAGTTTATTCTCCCACATGCTTAAACATTAAGGACAATGTTTATAGTAAGTGTAGGGGGGACTTCTATCGAATTTTAGTGGGATTTTCCATGAATTTGACCCCATTTAACCGGAAAATTTAAAAAAATTTCAACGTTTTTCAAATTTTTGATCTATTTTGGCCTAGTAGTATTTTCATTTATTTTCTTTTGTCATCGCATCATATTTATATTTTCTATTTCAAGAATAAAGCCAAAAAAATAAATAAATGAATAAAATGGTTTTAACAAGTTTTGATATCTTTGATATATTAGGCCCGTCGTGAATATTTTGACTCAACCCGAGTTTACTTATCCAAGTTTACTCTAGCTAGTATCCTTAACCATATGGACCTTAATTGGTTTATTAGGCTAAGCATCCACGAGTCTCATTCCTTGAGATTTTAAATTGTGGAGAACGAGAGATGATATAGTTGATAATAAGTTTAAGGGTTAATTCTTCCTTATATGAGTTTTTGTGGCTCTTTCTTCCCTCTTGTATATTTAATTGCTTAATAAATGAGGATTTTTTGCGGTGTTGATTCGATATCTTAACTCTTAGCCAAATCTTTAATCTCCTTGTAATTAAAGCATGAACACATTGAGGGTGCCAGCGTTGTGGACTTCCGACTAAGGTGGCTCATAACCACTAAGTAGGAGGTATTCAGACCATGGGACCGCGGAATTTGGCCTACTATATATATCATAAATAAAGAAAGAATAAGATTAAAACATGACCTCAAGGAGCCTTAGGGTGTGGGGCATGTAGCACGAACCTTGTCATTAGAGCCTTAGGGTGTATGGCATGGTAAGTGTTGAATAAAAATTGATCAAAAAAATCAATTCCCTCGTTTATCGTTCAAGGAGCCTTAGGGTGTGGACAATAGTCGGGGAGCATTTTTACATCTTAAAGAGCCTAAGGGTATATGATGTGAACTTGCTAAACTCCACATTAAGTCTACATGACTTTGGAGGAATAATTAATAAAGTAGTACTATTGGCCAAATTTTGGGTCCGGGAATTTATTCCCCAAATCGTGTTAAATCATCCTTGATGTGGGCTTACTTTAGTGACAACGTTTTTGAGGACGAGGTTAGGTTTTGAGTGTCGGGTTTGCACCGTTTTGGCCTTCATTTTTGGACTAATAATTATCAAATAAGTCAAATGAGCCTACGGGTGAATGACAATCAATAAAATCTAGAGATACAACGTAGGAATTGGAGAAAGAGTTTTACACAATATTCTTAAATGAGTGGTTTTAAGTTAAAAACTTATGGTAAACAATAATCTCGTTTTTAAGCTTGGTATGGGGAACGTGAAACTTGAGGGTGATTTATATTCATAACACTAAAGCCCTAATTCAAGTCTTAGATTTCTTTACGAGTTTCTTCCATCAAATAATTTTCAAGTTAATAAAATTGTATTAACTTTTGTCTCCTTTTTAATTTTTATCTTTTTATCGTAATAGTAGTAGTAATAAAGGCCGAGATGGATTAATTATGAGAAAAATGTAACTTAATGCTTTAAAACTGTGCATTGCATGGGGTCATTGCAATGGTCAAGTGTAGGGGATTTAATAAGTGTGTAAACACTTATCCTTTTGCCACTAAAATCAAGGAAAAACAAGACCTAATCATGTGTTTAATATTGTAAAAGTCGGAATTACGCGTGGTTTTGTGTTTTTATGTTAAAATATGTACAAATGATCAAAAGGAAAGAAAACACGGGATTTCACGGTCAAATGTTGAAGAAAAGTCCAAGAAAGAGACGAAGACAAAGTCAAAAGACCAAAAGTGTGTCGAAGATCACGAAAACCGGCAATTCGACACGGTTTTGAAGAAATGTACAAGAAAGCTGAAATCGAGCTCATTTTAGTGGATTCAATCATTTACGAAGATAATTGGGCCAAGTGGGTCCCACATTTGGGTTAATGGGCTCAAAAGCCCATTTGGAAGTTTATGTTGCTTGATTATATAACTACATGCCCAAAATGGCCCAAGTTTCTCCTTAAACAAACGAATTGAAACACTTGGGCTTCAAAAGCCCATATTGGTTTAAGTAAGAAAATAAGAGACGGAGGAAATAATCTTTGCTAGTCAAACCCTGGTCAACACCCTACATCACCTCACACGTAGCAACTTACTACTCACCCCACACACATTAAATAAAACATTTTTTATTTTACCCACTCACACATTTCTTTATTTACCCTCACCCATTACTTTTCATTACAAACAATGAAATTTCTCTCACCCACTTTCATATTCCCCAAAAGTACGCAACAACCACCAGTTTTACCCTAACCCTAATTTACCATCACCAAAATTACCCACTAAAAATTGGGGGTTTTATTTTATTCGTGTGATTCACACGAATACCAATTAAATCCCCATGTTTTTCGCAGGAGAACACTATGGTGGTCAATCCTACATGGTAAATCCCTTTGCTTTGATTGGCTCACACACGTTCCACATACCTTTCCTCCAATCAAAATCAAACACATCACCCTCAAACTAGCACAACAAACACAAAAATGCCACCCTGTTGATCCGTGTGATGCGAGGACAATTTTCAACCATTAGATGAAGAAAATGAAGAGAGAGAAGAAGAAAAGAAGGATTTAACGGATGAGATTCAATGCTTACTCTTGAAGATTCTTGAAGAAGCCCTTGGGGGTTGGCTATAAAAACCCCCTCATATCTGTAATTTGGTGTGCTTTTCTTTCTAGTTTAATTTTTATTTTCTGAAAAAAAAATAGAATTAGGTTTTATTGTAATTTCCTTTTCAATCAAGTATTGTACTCTGTTTTTTTAATATTAATGAAATTTAAAGTTTCTTAAATATTTGTCTCGTTTTATTATTATTGCAATATAATCTTAATTTTATTTTTTTATTGAATAATTGTTGAAGTAAAAAGATAGGGATAATTTCTCCTACTGGGAAATTATTGAAAAGAAAAAATATATATCGTGGTTCGTTACTGTTCATAGTTCGATGTTGATGATGATGGAGATTGGGTAATAACGGTGGTGTTTGTTTGGTCTCGGTTTCGAATCATATGGGATTCAGCGCCCATCCTACTGCCCAACGGATTCATCATAAGGTGCTAGTTCTCTTTTTAATTATTTTTGTTAAGTTTTAATTTAAATATCTACTTGTGTTTTATGTTTGATAAATATGTTTTAGTTTGGGTATAAGTTTTGTTTGGATTTGTTTTGTTGTATGATGTTTTTGAAGTTGCTTGGATCTGCTTTATTTTTAGCTTATTTCCTGTTTGAGTTTGTTTGTATTGGCTAGAATAAGTCATTGGATTTGGACTGTTTAGATTGATAGTTTTGCTGATTTAAAGACAGTTGAATCTACTTGATAGTTTCTGCTTGATATTCGAGTTGTCTGGATCTGCATCTGTTTTGACACTGTTTGGATCTGCTTTAGATTTGTTGGATACTGTTTAGATCTGCTTAAGTTGTTGCGTTTGAATCTGTTTATTTAAGTTGGTTTTACTCATAGTTCGATTTGCTTATTTTAAATTGCTCATGTAGCTTATAGGATTATTTGGTTGCTTATTGTTTTATTTTAGTTAGTTTGTTTAGCTTATTTAGTCTATTTCATATTAGCTTATTCGTTTAAACTGCTTATTTGGCTTATTCGTCTTATCTGCTTATTTTTGTCTACTGTCATAGCTTATTTGGCTTAGTTCTCATTTGCTTATTTGCTTAGGTATAATTGCTTATTTTTGTTGTCTGATTTTATTGCTTTGTAAGCAAACAGATCCCATTGATCTGTTAGATGCTCATTTCCATAAAAAACAAAAAGTCTAAAAATTTTTAGCAAAAATCGTCTCTGCCTAGATTCGAACCCTGGACCTCTCGCTTAGCAGTCCTAAGACATAACCAATTGTGCTAGATCTTTATTTGTGTTTAAATACAAGTAAATTAATTAATATAGGTTATTTTATCTGGCAAATTTAATTAAGTTTTTAAATACAAGTTTTTAGTTTAATTAATTTTCAAATTTAAATTCCCTTTTTATTTTCTTTTATAAAGTTTAAATTAAAAGTAAAAAGATAAAAAATATTTTATTTAAATTGTTTTTAGTTTTTAATTAATCTAGTTTAATTTGAAAATAGTTAATAAATAGATTTTGTTTAAATTTCAAAATAGCTTTTTAAAAATAGTTTAGAATTAGTTTATTAAATTTAAATTAGATTTGTTTTAATCATTTTAATTAGTTTTAAAATTTAAAAAGGTTTTAGTTAATTAAATTAGATTTTTAAATTAGATTAAATAGTTTTTACTTAATAGATTTTAGTATAAAAATACCAAAAATACGTTTTACCAAGAACAAATATAACCACGTTAATTTGAGATCAATTCGAGTGAGTCGAGGAAAACGAACATTCATTGCATAAAAAGATTTGCCTTGCAAAATCTCTACATTAAATTGGCGCCGCTGCCGCTTCGCTCGTTACGATTGACGATTTCGTGAGACGTTTGGATTTTGGGATCCGTTCGCTTTGAACGTTTATTTTTATGCAAAAAAAAATCAAAAATACAAACAAATCAAAAACTTAAAAATACAAAAAAATCACAAACGCAAATTCTTTCCTAAGATTTGCAACAAAAAAAAATTTAAAAAATCAAAAGTAATACTTTTTCCTAAAAGTATTACACCAAAAATATTACGTATTAGTGTTATTTTTTTAGTTCGATTTCTTTCGATTTTTATTGTGAATATATATTTTTCTAAAAAAATACAAAAAGATTTTTCTTTTACTATATTATATTACGTAGAACATTAATTTACCTACTTTTCAAATAAGCCTTAGTTGGGATTTCATCACCTAACTATTGTATTCGCATCCATAACGAAATAAAAAGGCAAAATAGATAAATAATAGTAAGACGTTTGAACTCGACATATACAAACTATAAGGTGGGTATAAGGCGACGCGCTATAAAAGGCCGTCTAAGGAAAAAGGTTTTTAAGTGCTTTGTGCCATCTCGTTTCCCCGCTTGCTTGTGCGTATATTGAGAGGGACGACCGATTATTGGTTTGCCAACTCAAGTAGTAATTAAGTATATATTTTTGTAGCTTTTTCATATTGCACCTTGAGAGGGAAAATCCTTTTCCTCTCAAAGTCGACCGAGGTCACCTACCTCATTCCAAAGTTTTAATTGTATGCGCACTCGCGCGCGTACATACATACCGATTGGTGTACCAAATACTTCTAATTCTTCCAAAAAGAAGAAGAAGAAAAACAAAAAGACCGTCATTAAAGCCGATCCCGAGAATCGAGCTTTAAACAACACGATGGCAACGGATAATCGACCAATGATTGAGATTCTACAATCTCACGTTGAAGGAAACGATGAGGCGATTGTGGTGCCGGATATTGGAGCTCATAATTTTGAACTTAAAACGGGTTTTATTCAAATGGTTTCCGCTACACCATTTTAGGCCGTACTAATGATGACCCACACGCTCTTATCAAACGTTTCATACAATTAGCCAACACCGTCAAATACAATGGGGTGCCACAAGAGGCTATTCGTTTACAACTCTTTCCTTTTTCCCTCGAGGGACAAGCCCGGATTTGGCTTGATAAGGAACCACCCCAAAGTATTACCACATGGATTGACTTAGAGACCAAGTTCATAAACTACTTTTTCCCACCATCACGGACCACTTCTTTAAGGAATGAGATCATCACCTTTGAACAACAATATGGGGAAACGTTTAGTGAGTCTTGGGATCGATTTAAAGAGCTTTTAAGAAAATGTCCACAACACGGTTTCACTAAAGTGCATCAAATTAATACGTTTTACAATGTTTTAACTCTAAATGACCAAGACTCACTTAATAGTGTCGCGGGGAGCAATATTCTTGTGAAATCAATGAACGAGGCTTGGGCCATAATTGAAAACAAGGCTAAAGTGCAAACCAAGAGTGTTAGGGCCACTATGGCAAGTGCTAGTTCTAGTGAAAATGATAAGAGAATTGATAAGCTTACGTCGCTTATTGAATCAATTGCTCTAAAAACTGAAGCCCTCACTACACATGTGAATGCCGTGAAAGAAACTTGTGAAACGTGTGAGACTTGTGGTGGACCACATTCGCACTATAATTGTGACAAGGTTTACAATAATCAACAAGAAGTTTATGCTTATAACAACAATGAAAATGAGCGGATTCATTTCAAACCAAATGTTGATGTTAACCATTTGTCTTACAAGTCTACTAACTATTTGGCTCCCCCGGGTTTTATAGCACCACAAAGACCACCCCCACCCGCCCAAAATAGGAACCAAGGTCCTCAACGGGGTAATTTTCAAGGAAATTCTAATCAACGGGGTTTTAATCAAAATCAAGGGAATTTTCAAGGGCAAAACCAAGGGTTCAATAATCAAAAATAACCAAGGTTTTCAAAATCAAGGATTTAATCAAGGTTATAATCAATATCAAAACCAAGGTTTTCCTAATCAAGGTTTTCTTAGTCAAGGGTATAATCAAATGAACATGCATAATCCTCAAATGGACTTGGTTCTACAAAAATTAACCGACCATGAGAGAATTATGAGAGAGATGCAAGAATCGACCGATAAGAAATTTTTGACAATGATTCAAACCCTTCGTCCCCAAGGTGCCCTCCCTTTGAACACCGTGACCAATCATAGGGCTAATGTTAATGCTATCACTACTAGGAACGGTAAGACCACCGTAGAACCTTCATATCCCCCACCTAACCAAGGACCCGAGATACCCTCTTCTTCTATCCAACCTCCTTCTTCTTCTACTTGTGACATACCACCCGTTATGCATTCGTCTACACCTTATGTTCCACCGATACCTAAATTTTCTACCACACCTTCGGTTCCCAAATCGGTTCCTTCACCTTCCATTTCTATTCCTCCTCCTCCACCAAAGGATGTGAGTGAGCAATCCACTCCATAACCTTCATCTCAACCCAATATACCTTATCCCTCAAGGTTGCGGAAAGAGAAATTGAAGAATAAGGATGATATTCAAGTTTCAAACTTCCTTAAAATGTTCAAACAATTGAATTTTAATATCACCTTTGCCGAGGCGCTCGCTCACATGCCTAAGTACGCTAAGATGTTTAAGGACCTTTTAAGTGATAAGGAAAAATTGCTCGATATTACCAACACCCAATTGAATGAGAATTGTTCCGCGGTTCTTTTGAGAAAATTACCGGTTAAGTTAGGAGATCCCGGTCGATTCCTTATTCCTTGTAATTTTCCGGGTGTTGAGAATTGTATGGCCTTGGCGGATCTCGGAGCGAGTATCAATCTTATGACATTGTCCGTATGGAAACAATTATCTTTACCCGAGCTAGTCCCCACTCGTATGACCTTGGAATTAGCTAACCGTACGGTTGCTTATCCGGTGGGGATAGCTGAGGATATTTTTGTAGGAGTCGACAAATTCACTTTTCCCGCCGATTTTGTCGTAGTCGACTATGAGATGGATCCCCGTGTTCCCTTAATTGTGGGACGACCCTTCTTGAGAATAGGGCGTACATTGATTGATGTAGCCGCGGGTGAACTTATCATGAGGGTCGGGGATGATAAAATCGTCTTTAACATGGGTAAACTTTCCAAACTTCCCGATGAGCCCGAATCCGTGAATTACATCGATGTGCTAGACGAAGCATGTGAAGAACATTTTCACGAGGCTTGTAAAAGCGGGATTTCTCCTTTACCTCATGTTGAGACTGAAGCTTCTATTGCTCCTTCATTGACTCCATTTGGAGAAAGTGGTTTTCTTTTACAAGAATTTGAAGCGAGTTTAGGGGATGTGGATTTAAAATATGACGATTCTCCCACCGATTGGGAAGAAGACATTCGTAACATTGAGAGACATCTCAATGAGGACCATATTTCTCCACCTACCCCTAAGGAAGTTACAAACGATGATCCTAATTTGACTAAGCCTTCCATTGACAATCCACCGGATTTAGAGCTTAAGGATTTACCGTCTCATTTAGAGTACGTTTTCTTAGAAGAGGATAATAAGTTACCCGTCATTATTGCTAAGTACTTAAAAGAAGATGAAAAATCCCGACTTATCGATGTGCTAAAGAATCATAAGAAAGCAATTGCTTGGAAAATCTCTGACATTCGCGGAATTGATCCTAATTTTTGTACTCATAAAATTCTCATGGAAGATGACTTTAAACCCGCAATCCAAAATCAAAGAAGGGTTAATCCAAAAATTCATGAAGTCATTAAGAAAGAAGTTATCAAACTTCTAGATGCCGGAATGATTTACCCTATCTCGGATTCGCCATGGGTTAGTCACGTCCATTGTGTGCCTAAGAAAGGCGGAATCATCGTTGTTCCCAATGAAAACAACGAGTTGATTCCTACTCGACTCGTAACGGGTTGGCGAGTTTGCATCGATTATCGTAAGCTCAATGATGCCACTCGTACGGATCATTTCCCTCTTCCTTTCATGGATCAAATGCTCGAGCGTTTAGCGGGTAATGATTTCTATTGCTTCTTAGATGGTTTTTCCGGATATTTTCAAATCCCTATCGATCCAAAAGACCAAGAGAAAACCACATTCACTTGTCCCTATGGAACATTTGCTTACAAAAGAATGCCTTTCGGCTTATGCAATGCTCCCGGGACTTTCCAAAGGTGTATGATGGCGATATTTCATGATATGGTTGAAGAAACTATAGAAGTCTGTATGGACGATTTCTCGGTCTATGGTGATTCTTTCTCTTCTTGCCTTGCTAATTTAGAACGTATGCTTAAACGGTGTGAAGACACTCGTCTCGTTCTTAATTGGGAAAAATGCCATTTCATGGTAAAAGAAGGCATCGTCCTCGGTCATAAAATTTCCAAAGCCGGTATCGAAGTCGACCGTGCTAAAGTTGATGTTATTGCTAAGTTACCTCCACCTACCACCGTCAAAGGAGTTAGAAGTTTTTTAGGCCATGCAAGATTTTATCGACGTTTCATCCAAGATTTCTCGAAAATAGCTCGTCCAATGACTCATCTCTTAGAAAAGGATGCTCCTTTCATCTTCTCTCAAGAATGTCTCGACTCTTTCGAGCTTCTTAAAGGTAAATTGACTAAGGCACCGGTCTTAGTCTCTCCAAATTGGGAGTTACCTTTCGAGCTCAGGGGCAATGCTAGTGATTTCACGGTAGGAGCGGTTTTAGGTCAACGAGTTAACAAACATTTCCAACCCATTCATTATGATAGTAAGACAATGACGGGGGCTCAATTGCATTATACCACTACCGAAAAAGAGATTTTAGCCGTAGTGTATGCTTTTGAGAAATTCCGCCCCTATCTTGTGCTTTCCACCACCATCGTTTACACCGATCATTCCGCCTTGAAATACTTGTTGACCAAGCAAGATGCTAAACCAAGACTCCTTCGTTGGGTTTTGCTCCTACAAGAATTTAAAATCGAAATTCGTGATAAAAAGGGAGCAGAAAACCTAGCCGCGGATCATCTTAGTAGACTTGAGGATCCTTATCAAGGGGAATCTCCAAATCAAGAGATTAATGAATCCTTTCCCCTTGAGACCTTAATGTCTATTAATTCCAATCTTGATGATACCCCATGGTTTGCGAACATTGCAAACTATTTGGCGGGTGGTGTTCTTATCGAAGGGTTATCGTCCCAACAAAAGAAAAAATTCTTCAAGGACGTTAAAACGTACTATTGGGACGACCCTTATCTTTTCAAGCAATGTGCGGACTTAATCATTCGTAGATGTGTTGATGGGCCGGCGGCTTTACAAATCCTTGAAGCTTGCCGTAAAGGACACACCGGTGGTCACTTTGGTCCTAATTACACCGCTAAACAAGTTTTCGACTCCGGATTCTATTGGCCCACCATTTATCATGATGCACATGAAATGGTTAAGCATTGTGATGCTTGCCAAAGACAAGGCAAGATCACACATATGGATGAGATGCCTCAAAATTTCATCCAAGAGTGTGAAATCTTTGACGTATGGGGCATCTACTTTATGGGGCCATTTCCATCATCCAAAGGAAACGAGTACATCCTCATAGCCGTTGACTACGTATCAAAATGGGTTGAAGCAAAGGCTTTACCTACTAACGATGCGAGGGTGGTTGTTAACTTCTTGAAACAATTGTTTGCTCGATTCGGTGTGCCTCGTGCTATTATTAGTGATCGCGGGACTCATTTTTGCAATGATCAATTTGCACGAGTCATGGCTAAGTATGGTGTCAATCACCAACTTTCCACCGCGTATCATCCACAAACTAATGGACAAGCCGAGGTTTCTAACCGTGGTCTTAAGATAATCTTAGAGCGAACCGTGGGAGAGCATCGTGCCTCATGGGCCGATAAATTAGATGATGCTTTGTGGGCTTTCCGCACCGCTTATAAGACACCTATAGGTTGTACCCCTTATCGCCTTGTGTACGGAAAGGCGTGCCACCTCCCCATTGAGTTGGAGAATAAGGCTTATTGGGCCTTGAAATGGGCTAATTTTGACATAAACAAAGCCGATGATCATAGGAAAATCCAACTCAATGAACTCAATGAACTTAGGAATGAGGCTTATGAAAATTCATTAATCTACAAGGAGAAGACTAAGCTCATTCATGATTCCAAGATTAAAAACCGAGAGTTCCATGTTGGTGATCAAGTTTTACTCTTTAACTCTCGGTTGAAAATCTTTTCGGGTAAACTTAAGAGCCGTTGGTCCGGTCCATTCACCGTGGCCCAAATCTTCCCTTATGGCACCATTGAGTTATCACAACCTAATGGGCCCAATTTTAAGGTGAATGGCCAACGAGTTAAGTTGTACTATGGAGAGGACATCTCTCATGAGATGATTCCATCCCTCTCCACATTTCCCTTGAATTAATTCGGGAAATCGAGTCGAGCTAGAGACTTGAGATAAATAAATCAAGCATCGTATAACTAGGTTAGATTTTTACCTTTACCATCCTTTCCACCCTTTTTCACCTTCATCCATTTCCACTAATAAGTGTAGGGGGAGCCAAGTAGGTTGTTTGTGTGTTGTCATGATTATGCAGGGACATGTGCTTTGATGATCCATTTTTGGTACTTTTGACGCGACCCGTGATCCCGTGTACCCGGTTCTCTCAAAACTATTGTGATTCATACATGTATATAAATAAGACAAATAAATGTAATCACTTTAGTTTTCCGTTCCTTAACTCAATTTTAAAAACGTACTCAATGTCCTAACTGTAGGGGAGTTTATTCTCCCACATGCTTAAACATTGAGGACAATGTTTATATTAAGTGTAGGGGGACTTCTATCGAATTTTAGTGGGCTTTTCTATAAATTTGACCCCATTTAACCGGAAAATTTTAAAAAAAATCAACGTTTTTCAAATTTTTGATCTATTTTGGCCTAGTAGTATTTTCATTTATTTTCTTTTGTCATTGCATATTATTTATATTTTCTATTTCAAGAATAAAGTCAAAAAAATAAATAAATGAATAAAATGGTTTTAACAAGTTTTGATATCTTTGATATATTAGGCCCGTCATGAATATTTTGACTCAACCCGAGTTTACTTATCCAAGTTTAATCTAGCTAGTATCCTTAACCATATGGACCTTAATTGGTTTATTAGGCTAAGCATCCACGAGTCTCATTCCTTGAGATTTTAAATTGTGGAGAACGAGAGATGATAGAGTTGATAATAAGTTTAAGGGTTAATTCTTCCTTATATGAGTTTTTGTGGCTCTTTCTTCCCGCTTGTATATTTAATTGCTTAATAAATGAGGATTTTTGCGGTGTTGATTCGATATCTTAACTCTTAGCCAAATCTTTAATCTCCTTGCAATTAAAGCATGAACACATTGAGGGTGCCAGCGTTGTGGACTTCCGACTAAGGTGGCTCATAACCACTAAGTAGGAGGTATTCAGACCATGGGACCGCGGAATTTTGCCTACTATATATATCATAAATAAAGAAAGAATAAGATTAAAACATGACCTCAAGGAGCCTTAGGGTGTGGGGCATGTAGCACGAACCTTGTCATTAGAGCCTTAGGGTGTATGGCATGGTAAGTGTTGAATAAAAATTGATCAAAAAAATCTATTCCCTCGTTTATCGTTCAAGGAGCCTTAGGGTGTGGACAATAGACGGGGAGCATTTTTACATCTTAAAGAGCCTAAGGGTATATGATGTGAACTTGCTAAACTCCACATTAATCTACATGACTTTGGAGGAATAATTAATAAAGTAGTACTATTGGCCAAATTTTGGGTCCGGGAATTTATTCCCCAAATCGTGTTAAATCATCCTTGATGTGGGCTTACTTTAGTGACAACGTTTTTTAGGACGAGGTTAGGTTTTGAGTGTCGGGTTTGCACCGTTTTGGCCTTCATTTTTGGACTAATAATTATCAGATAAGTCAAATGAGCCTATGGGTGAATAACAATCAATAAAATCTAGAGATACAACGTAGGAATTGGAGAAAGAGTTTTACATAATATTCTTATATGAGTGGTTTTAACTTAAAAACTTATGGTAAACAATGATCTCGTTTTTAAGCTTGGTATGGGGAACGTAAAACTTGAGGGTGATTTATATTCATAACACTAAAGCCCTAATTCAAGTCTTAGATTTCTTTACGAGTTTCTTCCATCAAATAATTTTCAAGTTAATAAAATTGTATTAACTTTTGTCTCCTTTTTAATTTTTATCTTTTTATCGTAGTAGTAGTAGTAATAAAGGCCGAGATGGATTAATTATGAGAAAAATGTAACTTAATGCTTTAAAACTATGCATTGCATGGGGTCATTGCAATGGTCAAGTGTAGGGGATTTAATAAGTGTGTAAACACTTATCCTTTTGCCACTAAAATCAAAGAAAAACAAGACCTAATCATGTGTTTAATATCGTAAAAGTCGGAATTACGCGTGGTTTAGTGTTTTTGTGTTAAAATAGGTACAAATGATCAAAAGGAAAGAAAACATGGGATTTCACGGTCAAATGTTGAAGTAAAGTCCAAGAAAGAGACGAAGACAAAGTCAAAAGACCAAAAGTGTGCCGAAGATCACGAAAACCGGCAATTCGACACGGTTTTGAAGAAATGTACAAGAAACCCGAAATCAAGCTCGTTTTAGTGGATTCAATCATTTACGAAGATAATTGGGCCAAGTGGGTCCCACATTTGGGTTAATGGGCTCAAAATCCCATTTGGAAGTTTATGTTGCTTGATTAAATAACTACAAGCCCAAAATGGCCCAAGTTTCTCCTTAAACAAACGAATTGAAACACTTGGGCTTCAAAAGCCCATATTGGTTTAAGTAAGAAAATAAGGGACGGAGGAAATAATCTTTGCTAGTCAAACCCTGGTCAACACCCTACATCACCTCACACGTAGCAACTTACTACTCACCCCACACACATTAAATAAAACGTTTTTTATTTTACCCACTCACACATTTCTTTATTTACCCTCACCCATTACTTTTCGTTACAAACAATGAAATTTCTCTCACCCACTTTCATCTTCCCCAAAAATACGCAGCAACCACCAGTTTTACCCTAACCCTAATTTATCATCACCGAAATTACCCACTAAAAACTGGAGGTTTTATTGTATTCGTGTGATTCACACGAATACCAATTAAATCCCCATGTTTTTCGCAGGAGAACACTATGGTGGTCAATCCTACATGGCAAATCCCTTTGCATTGATTGGCTCACACACGTTCCACAAACCTTTCCTCCAATCAAAATCATACACATCACCCTCAAACTAGCACAACAAACACAAAAATGCCACCTTGTTGATCCGTGTGATGCGAGGACAATTTTCAACCATTAGATGAAGAAAATGAAGAGTTAGAAGAAGAAAAGAAGGATTTAACGGATGAGATTCAATGCTTACTCTCGAAGATTCTTGAAGAAGCCCTTGGGGGTTGGCTATAAAAACCCCCTCATATCTGTAATTTGGTGTGCTTTTCTTTCTAGTTTAATTTTTATTTTCTGAAAAAAATAGAATTAGGGTTTATTGTAATTTCCTTTTCAATCAAGTATTGTACTCTGTTTTTTTTTAATATTAATGAGATTTAAAGTTTCTTAAATATTTGTCTCGTTTTATTATTATTGTAATATAATCTTAATTTTATTTTTTTTATTGAATAATTGTTGAAGTAAAAAGATAGGGATAATTTCCCCTACTAGGAAATTATTTAAAAGAAAAAATATATATCGTGGTTCGTTATTGTTCATAGTTCGATGTTGATGATGATGGAGATTGGGTAATAACGGTGGTGTTTGTTTGGTCTCGGTTTCGAATCATAGGGGGTTCAGCGCCCACCCAACTGCCCAACGGATTCATCATAAGGTGCTAGTTCTCTTTTTAATTATTTTTGTTAAGTTTTAATTTAAATATCTGCTTGTGTTTTATGTTTGATAAATCTGCTTTAGTTTGGGTATAAGTTTTGTTTGGATTTGTTTTGCTGTATGATGTTTTTGAAGTTGCTTGGATCTGCTTTAATTTTAGCTTATTTCATGTTTGAGTTTGTTTGTATTGGCTAGAATAAGTCATTGGATTTGGACTGTTTAGATTGATAGTTTTGCTGATTTAAATTAAGACAGCTGCTTGATAGTTTCTGCTTGATATTCGAGTTGTCTGGATCTGCATATGTTTTGACACTGTTTGGATCTGCTTTAGATTTGTTGGATACTGTTTAGATCTGCTTAAGCTGTTGCGTTTGAATCTGTTTATCTAAGTTGGTTTTACTCATAGTTCGATTTGCTTATTTTAAATTGCTCATGTAGCTTATAGGATTATTTGGTTGCTTATTGTTTTATTTTAGTTAGTTTGTTTAGCTTATTTAGTCTATTTCATATTAGCTTATTCGTTTAAACTGCTTATTTGGCTTATTCGTCTTATCTGCTTATTTTTGTCTACTGTCATAGCTTATTTGGCTTAGTTCTCATTTGCTTATTTGCTTAGGTATAATTGCTTATTTTTGTTGTCTGATTTTATTGCTTTGTAAGCAAACAGATCCCATTGATCTGTTAGATGCTCATTTCCATAAAAAACAAAAAGTCCAAAAAATTTTAGCAAAAATCGTCTCTACCTAGATTCGAACCCTGGACCTCTCGCTTAGCAGTCCTAAGACATAACCAATTGTGCTAGATCTTTATTTGTGTTTAAATACAAGTAAATTAATTAATATAGGGTATTTTTATCTGGCAGATTTAATTAAGTTTTTAAATACAAGTTTTTAGTTTAATTAATTTTCAAATTTAAATTCCCTTTTTATTTTCTTTTATAAAGTTTAAATTAAAAAATAAAAAGATAAAAAAATATTTTATTTAAATTGTTTTTAGTTTTTAATTAATCTAGTTTAATTTGAAAATAGTTAACAAATAGATTTTGTTTAAATTTCAAAATAGCTTTTTAAAAATAGTTTAAAATTAGTTTATTAAATTTAACTGTAACACCCCCAAATTTATACAACTCAATACAACGAAAGACTAGTTGGTGTTACGGGATAGCACATTACTCAAATCATAGACAACGCATAAAAATCGCGTCGTTTATTAATAAAGCATTTCCATTCATAAATATCAAAGTTACATAGGTCCCAAGTCATATTATTTCATACAAGTTTTACAAAGTGTTTGAATGGAAATTATAATTTAAGTGCGGGCCATGAATTCTTGTTGTCTTCCCGAGAATTACCTTCAAGTACCTGAGATAAAACATGTTAAAACAAAAGGTCAGCGATAACGCCGAGTGAATTCATAGAGTTTAATAAACCATCAATATAACATCGGTATAAAATTATTACCGAAAATCATTTTATACGAATCATTTTAATAGGCCATAAAATAGCCAAAGTCATTTTATACAAATCCTTATCGAAAATCATAATATAGGCATTTGCCTTAAAAATCATTATACGAGCTAATGTCGTAAAAACATCATACAATACGTTTTATAACGTTGTATAGATTAAACAAAAACCGTTATATGAATATGGTAATGAAAACCAAACAAGAACATAATATCAATAGTATGACCCTGTATTGCTAGTCAGGCAATACATCGTAATTCGGTGCGTCTAGTAGTTTTTTGTTAACTGGATTATTATAAGCCGCATGACAATGTTACCTTACTAAACCAAACAACGGGTAGCTAACCCGATACTCAATTTGCCCATCTAAAGTAGCGTGTCGTCACAAAGGTCACGCTATGGAAATCTTCTCATGCATAAATTCACTTACCAATCAATGTGGTACGACGGGGATCAACCGTTAAGGCGCGAACTGGGGTGATCGTCCCCAAATAGTACTATTATATGCATAAGCGTCTACCAACTCCCGGTAGTTCACAATTCATGCTATTGGGACTTTTAGTGACATAACCTAACTTTAATAATCCTTTTTATTTCATCTATCGGGTCCTTTAATCATTTATCGGGTCATACAATCGGGTCATACAATCATTCGGGTCCAAATCAATAAACAGACAATCGGGACAAATGGTGTCCTATTTTATAAAAACTAACATGTTATCTCCCTCGCGGGTTTATAAAACATTTCAAAAAAACATTTAAAAGAGTGCGAGGCTATGAACTCACGTTGATGTGGGAAGACGGGTTATCGGCAATTCGGACGTACGGTACGTGTTTCAATCACGGAAACCTAGACAAATAATACTCGTCTTAGACTCATGTCCAATGACTTTATAAAAATAACAATTATGTATACATATGATGATTATATATATATGATGATCAAGTGGGTTTACATATTCTCGTTTACTCGTTTTAGTGTTATGTGTCGATAACTTTTATACTAGTTTACTAGTTTTACCTATTTACGTGTTTTAGGTTAAATAAACTTATTGTAAGTTCTTTAACTTGTCTTATTCTACTTTATACTTGTATTATCAGTATTTACCCTTTACATGTTGGGCCTAAATGGGTTAAGCCCAATAAATAAGTTTATAAGTGTTTTAGCCCATTTGGTTGTATTATTAGTCTAATAACGTTAACTTAGTCCGTTAATGTCCGTATGTTATATAGTTCGAGTTTTATCGGTTTTTACTTGTTATCTATGCTTATATATCAGTATATGAGTTTATAAAAGTTTACGTTATACGGGTCCAACCGTCTAAGTTTTATTTAGTAAAAACATTAATTTTACGGTAATAGCCGAAAAAGTCGTAAAAATCAAGTTTATAGTTTTTATTACTTATAAGTATTATTCCACTACCATTTATATAATTTATCCATTTATTTAACCTTTTACATATTTATATAAATAAAATCCATAAGTTAGTGAGTTTTTATTTTATATTTTATACAATATAATTTTGAGTGCTTATATAATAATAATAAACATTAATTCTCAAAATCTGATTTTTATTATCATATTCACCAAAACTGCCATATCTAGAGTTCTATATGGAGATAGAAGCTCAAATTTTTATCACATAAACTAAATGATATGTGCTCCATTTAACTCTTCTATAGATACTGTTGAATCAGCTTCTAAGTATTTTCTAAAAATCGTCCAAAACAGTGAACTCAGATTTGTACTTTAAACTTGTTTTGATCATATCTCACTCATTACAATGATTCCATTGCATGGCCAACTCTCACATGTGTACAAGACTCATAGCTTACTGTATATCAATCTATTCAAGTCATTTTACCAGTTTACCATATGATTCTTTACTGTTTTATACAACCATCTAAATTAAGCAAGATTTTAACCTTGTTTCTTATAATTTTTCATCTTTTTAGGCATGTTTATCAACACCAAATCCCCACACAATATTTTTAATCATCATTCATCATCATATACATATACATAAGTGAAAGAAATACAAGATTACATAATCAAAAATAACAAGAGGATGAGGAGGACAATCTTTATACCACCAAGTTGATGTAGGTTGTGATTTGGACATGGATTTTGATGGAGAAACTTGTGGATAACCAAGACCATCTTCAAGACCACCAATCTTCATAAACTCCTTGTGGAAAATCAGCCCCAAGACTCCATGGAAACTCCTCCTTGGATGTTATAATCACCACCAATCAATAGGGTTTCAAGAGGGCTTCAACATATGTGTAAATAACACATGATTTTGTGGTTTAAATTGATCAAGTGAGGGTGTTTTGTGAGGAGAAGTGGACGGCACAAAGAGAGAGTGTGAGAGGATTTTGAGATTGTTTTGCATGTTAGAAATGGTGGTAATGAGTTGCTAGTGGTTTTTGGTAAGTGTTAGCTTCATTGTGAAGCTAAGTTAAGACATGTGTTGTTATTTTGTTTACAAGTTGACACATAATGGGGTGGTGTGGCTAGTTAGGCCGGTTTTAAGTGGGGGTGGGACAAGTGTCCCACTTGTCTCATCCTCATTTATTTACGGGTACTCCTCGATTCTAGTTTCCTCGATTTGCGTGCCCTCGGGTCGTTTTACGAAAAACGTTTTTATAAATTATGAATCAACGTCACAAAACGAATCCAATAAAAATTGTTTCATCAAAAACGGAGTTCAAAAACGTAAATACGTAATCCTAGGGTTTCCGGGTTAGTCGTAAAGGACGTTAAAATAAAATCGTAAGTTCTAATCTCTTCTCGTAAATTTGTGAGTTTATGAACCAACACAAATTTAAAACTCCAAAATAATATTCATGGACAAATTTATTTTCTGAAATGTCGGACTGTCACCAAAGATGGTGTATGTAAACGTAAGCACGTAACGTAGAATCCTCCGGTTTAGACGTAGTCGATGCTACTTCAAGACGTAAATCCAAATTGCTTCCCAAAAATAAGTGAGTTCATATTGTAACATTAAAATAATGTTTTCAAATAAATACTGAGAATAAAATATCAACTATAAATTGACGGATTGTCACAGCATTTACCCCTAAACAGGATCTTTGTCCTCAAAGATCATCTTACTACTCGCTTCTTATAGAGTTAAAGCCATGTGGGTATTTCCTCCACATTCGGCCTTTTCTCACAAGTGCAATTTATTACAATACGCGAGTTTCATCAAACATAACTACGGGAATAAGATCAGGCTTAATGTTGACTTACTTTCTCTATCCATGATGTTCACGGGTTTTTTATGAATGCAAATTTTTGCCGATCTAAACTTTACTAAGAAGAATTCAGAATTTTCACTTGATAGATATTTATCAAGTTCGATTTACGAAACATAATTCACGCAGTCCTTGAAGTCCTAGGGTAGATCCAGCTTATATGCCTTTCAAACCAACTTTTTCATCATCTCAATGGTCCCATACAACGGGGACTTATATCCCATGATTTGTCAGATCATTAATTCATTTTTCCAAGGTTAAAAATTTTGGCATAACTTCGGTACCCATCTGGCACTTCAAAATCTAGATTTCATATTCACATAACCTCCTGCCCACTATCGGCAGTCAATAATCAAATCCTAATTTCAACAATCATTTCAGGTCTCGCAGGTCGAGTATTTTGCAAAGTTAGGTTTGCCATTATAGGAAACCTTAAACCTAAAAGACATGTCCAACTCACAGTGTGTGTATGTCGGGTGTCTTCATCTCAACTCTTGCTTACAGATGCTCTAATATTTAGATCCTAACAAGATTCGATCTCGATCCTAATACGATAGTTATCAATGATAATCTCTCCAAAGGAAAACGATTATACGGTTCATTACCAAAGGTCAATCATTCAAACATAAAACAACACTTATATTACTTTGTATCGTTACTTTACCTCGTCCCTTCGATTGGGGTGGTACATAGTACTCTTATTAAGGTTCGTTCTCAATGATTTCTGAGCAAATCTCTAGAAATTCGATGTGAAGCGAGGATCTTGATAAAGATGTTTGATACAGGCACACTATGTTTACATAACTCTTTTGCATTTATCATTAACGGGAATGATATTAGCAGATTTGGTCAGTCTGTCGACGATGACCCAAATCGAATCAAATTCAGATGATGAACTTTGCAATAGCTAGACGTTTATTAATGTATGAGGCGATGTCTGCCTTCATAATTGCCATCAGTACAACTTTTTCAGACAAAGATATTTTTATTCATAAATGACATAAATAGAATACTTATACTTATACTTACAAGATTTCAATATAACTAAATCTCAAAATCTCCATATTTAGACAATCACAAGTGGTCTTTAAAACATTTAACGCTGTCGGCTTCTCAATTCTAATGGTTCACATTAGCCGTGAAACCTTTCACTATTTATATTATTCTTTTTACAATCATCGGCTATTTTTAAATTGTTCGGCAATTTTATTTTGCACAATCATTATTAAGGAACGTGTCCTAATTGGTTCTTTATCCTTTTTATATAAGGTGTCAGTATCTACATTCATCTTTTCCCGATAAAATAATTATGATGTCTACAATTTACTCAGAAATCCTTTCTTCATATTTTCTAGGTTTTAGTTTCTTCTTAACTATCATTTTTATCCTTTTACTCAATCTGACGTCTAAAGCGTCGTTAATTATTACAACTAATTAAATATTAAATATTCAATTTTTATGAAACGTAAACGTAAAGATTTTAAATTTCTTAGTCCGTTTAATTATATGAAAATGTTCAAAATAATTTTAAATTTAATTAACACGATTTTTGTTGATTTATCGATAATAATTAATAAGATTCGTAAATGTTCGAAAATCTTTGGTTATACTTTGGTCAAAATTTTATTAGTTGAAAAGCAAAAATTATCGTTTCAAATTTTAAGTCATGGTTTAAATGGTTAATTCTTCTTAGGTTGTTTTGAGGTACATACGAACATTTACCCCTAAATAGGAGTTTAGTTAAATGTTCTAGGTATAAGGGAATAATCCCTTAAAAAAAATCCTTTGTTAAAACATTTGTCAAAACACATTTGCACTTTTCTTTTAATCACATGGTCAAATAATATAAAGGATTAACTCTTTAATCACAGGTTAAATATTAAGGTACAGGTTTTTATTGTTCGGCCAATTCAGGGCAATCTATAAATAATTATTAACTCCTTCTTATTCTTATGAACAAACAAATGGTCCTTAATGATCGCAAGCATGAATTTATCAAATTACAGCCTTCACACGTGATTCACCAAATTTATGAATGCTACGTGTGTATTAGTCAATCCAAACGTCACCACGTGAAACTCATAATGTCCATTACAAGTACCGGATGCAGTGATTGGAATAGATAATCTTTTTCGCGGACGCGAAGTTGATGATAACCATGCCGTGGATCAAATTGCTAGAACCTTGTAAATGATCGAAAAAATCTTCCATTTCGAGTTATGGATATCGTTTTCGATTGTCAATTTACTCAGTTCACAGTAATCTATAAATATAAGGAATGATAACACCATAGCTCTTTATGAGGACGAGCTCGGTAGAATAAAATCTTCCTCCGACAACTCTCTCAGCTATACGGTAATTCCTTTAATTTAGATGGTGCTGACGCACAGTGCACACGCCACAGGTGCAGCACCGGGAATATAATCAATACTAATTTCAACTTGCCTTAGAGGCGAAAGTCTAGGTAATTCATTAACAAATACTTACTAAAGTTCAAATAACAGAATTATCTTTTCAATAAATTTATTTTAAGTTCTTTCTAGATTATAATATCTATGACTAATTCACAACCATTCACGGTATAATTTCAAGTCTAAATGCAGGATATGGTCATCCATCAAGAATTATTTAGATCATTTTTGATAATCAACATCTTATCATTTAGGGGAATTCTACTCGAGTTCCCATCAATTAAGACAATGTCGTCATGTCATAATCAATCAATCCATTCTACTGGCATTACCAACTTTCCAGTTTTATTGTCGTCGATAAAATGTGAACTTCTCAAAAGTCTAATAATAACTCACAATCCTTCACAAATTCAAGGATACATGGAGACATAACTAACCTTAAAAGAGTAAGGTTAACGCATAATCTACGCGAGCGAATTTCAAATCAGATACAAACGAAAACATTTAACGAATATGAATATATCCCATGTTTTCATAATTTGAGTACGCATTCGAAAGCTCCTCGGATCGTTACCCAGGTCATTCAAATGAAATCAAATCAAAAGAAATGATAGGAACGTCGATACGTCCAATCGGGTATCAACACTCGGTAATCAGATACTTTTCCTAAGAATCTCACTACGGGAGAATTGGACAAGAAAGAACTGTCAATTGTCAAATAAGACAAATTCCACAGATGATTAAATTCGGCTCAGAAAAATAAACAGTACGGGCACATATGTAGGTGTCCCTAATAATATGTCCCTATTTCGCACTTTTTGCAGATCTCATAAAATTTTAATCCTTCACAATTTCAAAGAAAATGTTGTGTTTATTAATCAATTTTATGGTGACTACCAATCAGTCTTGCATGGTCCCTTCCAAATTGTATGTAGGCGCGCAACTATATACAATTTCCAAATTAACGATGCAATACTCAGTTCGTCAAAATTTTATCATCATGTTTATAATAAAAACATTTTCATGCTTAATTCTTAAATAAGAATCAAAATAAATAAAAGATTTTCTTTATTATGAAAACAATTAAGTTTTCCAAGGGGTTTTATAAACAACTTCATTTCGATAACGATCATTTATAAGTCTCACTTTAAATAATCCTTATAGTGAGGAAAATTCAATTTTTCTCAAGGGATACTATTTTATCTTATAAAACAACGAGTGATCTGCAAAAGAGTGATGAAAAGTTGTTCACCAAGAACTAACTACAATATAATAGGAAATGAGCTTTAGCCAAATAATCATGAGGTTCATGACCTCGATGGCACTCACGAAGAATGATTCACAACGTAACTCAAATCAGGATGAGTACTTGTTCAATGGTTGCATCGCTAATGCGAACATTAGAAAGAGGCAATAAGAGATAGATAACATCGATACATGTAGAATTTAGCAATCAAAGGTAGTCTTTTCATTAATCACAAACAAGTCAAATTGTACCGTAACACATTATGTGTCACTATGTCATACAATTCCAAAATCTCATCCTACCAACTGATGTCACAGTTAAGTTAGGGATTATTTTTAAAAGACACCACAATGAATACTAATCTACAAGAGTCATTAGGTGTTCCACATGTCCCGAAAGATCCATCGATCTCAATTCAGAAAAAGATTTCTTCGATTATTTATTGGACACTGGGCATCCTTGTTAGTGGACAATGGCTTAGGAACAACACTTAACACGATCTAATAATCATTTAAAACCTTATAATTCAATCATAGGACTTAATGACTTCCTCTTAACAATCTCATATTCTATACGGGTTAAATTTTACTTTATTCAAGTTTCAATCAACTTATACTCAATTCGATATCCTACCTCATATTCCAATACTTTCAATCTTATTCTTAGATCTTAAAAGGGCAATAAAAGCTCGATATGATCAACACTTAATTCCAATCCTATAGCTCTTACAACAACAATTATCAAATGAGTCACTAGTATGAAATGACTTGATCATTCAACTAGACTTCTCGGAAAGGTACTAGTGGCATGAGGCTTTTGGGTAATGGTTCCAATGACAGTCTCAAGTGCAACATTCACCCTTTCGATTTCACTTTAAGAATTGGATGACAACGTATCAGATGACATCTTTCTAGGTGGTAACGTTTTGTCAAACTCCACTCTATGAGGAAAGATCGTCATGACATCGATATCAGTTTTAATCTCGCCAATTCTTCTTCAATATCACAATCATCTAATATCTACATTTCTACGAATATCAACCATTTGTTGGGATCTAAATATCCACAACTTGGTTTAGATCAAGAATAGCTAGAATTCCTACGAGAATAGCTTCGATTAATTTACTAGGGGATTTAGGGTTTCTTGTGACAATCTACGTCGTATAAATACCTCGTATAAATATAGAAATAATCATCAAACAATCATGTAATCAAATTACATTATATGTATATATATATAATCCAAGTTATATATATATATTAAAATAACACTTCTCAGTCTGGCCTTGTCGGTAACTCGGGAATTCTTCGGCACCGTTATAGTCAAAAGATTTTTAGACATTTTGAGAAAAATGTTTATAGTTAAAAGATTTTGAAATGTTTTATTCAAAACCTTGGTTTTAAAAATCTTTCGTTCTCTATAACGAGAGCTCTGATACCAAACTGTAACACCACCAAATTTATACAACTCAATACAGCGGAAGACTAGTTGGTGTTACGGGATAGCACATTACTCACATCATAGACAACACATAAAAATCGCGTCATTTATTAATAAAGCATTTCCATTCATAAATATCAAAGTTACATAGGTCCCAAGTCATATTATTTCATACAAGTTTTACAAAGTGTTTGAATGGAAATTATAATTTAAGTGCGGGCCATGAATTCTTGTTGTCTTCCCGAGAATTACCTTCAAGTACCTGAGATAAAACATGTTAAAAGAAAAAGTCAGCGATAACGCCGAGTGAATTCATAGAGTTTAATAAACCATCAATATAACATCGATATAAAATTATTACCGAAAATCATTTTATACAAATCATTTTACCAGGCCATAAAATAGCCAAAGTCATTTTATACAAATCCTTATCGAAAATCATAATATAGGCATTTGCCTTAAAAATCATTATACGAGCTAATGTCGTAAAAACATCATACAATACGTTTTATAACGTTGTATAGATTAAACAAAAACCGTTATATGAATATGGTTATGAAAACAAAAACACGAACATAATATCAATAGTATGACCTTGTATTGCTAGTCAGGCAATACATCGTAATTCGATGTGTGTAGTAGTATTTTGTTAACTGGATTATTATAAGCCGCATGACATTGTTACCTTACTAAACCAAACAACGGGTAGCTAGCCCGATACTCAATTTTCCCATCTAAAGTAGCGTGTCGTCACAAAGGTCACGCTATGGAAATCTTCTCATACATAAATTCGCTTACCAATCAATGTGGCACGACGGGGATCAACCGTCAAGGCGCGAACTGGGGTGATCGTCCCCAAATAGTACTATTATATGCATAAGCGTCTACCAACTCCCGGTAGTTCACAATTCATGCTAATGGGACTTTTAGTGACATAACCTAACTTTAATAATCCATTTTATTTCATCTATCGGATCCTTTAATCATTTATCGGGTCATACAATCGGGTCATACAAACGGGTCATACAATCATTCGGGTCCAAATCAATAAACGGACAATCGGGACAAATGGTGTCCTATTTTATAAAAACTAACATGTTATCTCCCTCGCGGGTTTATAAAACATTTCATAAAAACATTTAAAAGAGTGCGAGGCTATGAACTCACGTTGATGTGGGAAGACGGGTTATCGGCAATTCGGACGTACAGTACGTGCTTCAATCACGGAAACCTAGACAAATATTACTCGTCTTAGACTCATGTACAATGACTTTATAAAAATAACAATTATGTATACATATGATGATTATATATATAGGATGATCAAGTGGGTTTACATATTCTCGTTTTCTCATTTTAGTGTTATGTGTCGATAACTTTTATACTAGTTTACTAGTTTACCTATTTACGTGTTTTAGGTTAAATAAACTTATTGTAAGTTCTTTAACTTGTCTTATTCCACTTTATACTTTTATTATCAGTATTTACCCTTTACATGTTGGGCCTAAATGGGTTAAGCCCAATAAATAAGTTTATAAGTGTTTTAGCCCATTTGGTTGTATTATTAGTCCAATAACGTTAACTTAGTCCGTTAATGTCCGTATGTTATAATTCGGGTTTTATCGGTTTTTACTTGTTATCTATGCTTATATATCATTATATGAGTTTATAAAAGTTTTCATTAGACGGGTCCAACCGTCTAAGTTTTATTTAGCAAAAACGTTAATTTTACGGTAATAGCCGAAAAAGTCGTAAAAATCAAGTTTATAGTTTTTATTACTTATAAGTATTATTCCACTACCATTTATATAATTTATCCATTTATTTAAACTTTTACATATTTATATAAATAAAATCCATAAGTTAGTGGGTTTTTATTTTACATTTTATACAATATAATTTTGAGTGCTTATATAATAATAATAAACATTAATTCTCAAAATCTGATTTTTATTTTTATATTCACCAAAACTGCCATATCTAGAGTTCTATATGGAGATAGAAGCTCAAATATTTATCACATAAACTACATGATATGTGCTCCATTTAACTCTTCTATAGCTACTGTTGAATCAGCTTCTAAGTATTTTCTAAAAATCGTCCAAAACAGTGAACTCAGATTTGTACTTTAAACTTGTTTTGATCATATCTCAGTCATTACAATGATTCCATTGCATGACCAACTCTCACATGTGTACAAGACTCATAGCTTACTGTATATCAATCTATTCAAGTCATTTTACCAGTTTACCATATGATTCTTTACTGTTTTATACAGCCATCTAAATTAAGCAAGATTTTAACCTTGTTTCTTATAGTTTTTCATCTTTTTAGGCATGTTTATCAACACCAAATCCCCACACAATATTTTTAATCATCATTCATCATCATATACATATACATAAGTGAAAGAAATACAAGATTACATAATCAAAAATAACAAGAGGATGAGGAGGACAATCTTTATACCACCAAGTTGATGTTGGTTGTGATTTGGATATGGATTTTGATGGAGAAACTTGTGGATAACCAAGACCATCTTCAAGACCACCAATCTTCATAAACTCCTTGTGGAAAATCAGCCCCAAGACTCCATGGAAACTCCTCCTTGGATGTTATAATCACCACCAATCAATAGGGTTTCAAGAGGGCTTCAACATATGTGTAAATAACACATGATTTTGTGGTTTAAATTGATCAAGTGAGGGTGTTTTGTGAGGAGAAGTGGACGGCACAAAGAGAGAGTGTGAGAGGATTTTGAGATTGTTTTGCATGTTAGAAATGGTGGTAATGAGTTGCTAGTGGTTTTTGGTAAGTGTTAGCTTCATTGTGAAGCTAAGTTAAGACATGTGTTGTTATATTGTTTACAAGTTGACACATAATGGGGTGGTGTGGCTAGTTAGGCCGGTTTTGAGTGGGGGTGGGACAAGTGTCCCACTTGTCTCATCCCCATTTATTTACGGGTACTCCTTGATTCTAGTTTCCTCGATTTACGTGCCCTCGGGTCGTTTTACGAAAAATGTTTTTATAAATTATGAATCAACGTCACAAAACGAATCCAATAAAAATTGTTTCATCAAAATCGGAGTTCAAAAACGTAAATACGTAATCCTAGGGTTTCCGGTTTAGTCGTAAAGGACGTTAAAATAAAATCGTAAGTCCTAATCTCTTCTCGTAAATTTGTGAGTTTATGAACCAACACAAATTTAAAACTCCAAAATAATATTCATGGACAAATTTATTTTCTGAAATGTCGGACTGTCACCAAAGACGGTGTATGTAAACGTAAGCACGCAAGGTAGAATCCTCCGGTTTAGACGTAGTCGATGCTACTTCAAGACGTAAATCCAAATTGCTTCCCAAAAATAAGTGAGTTCATATTGTAACATTAAAATAATGTTTTCAAATAAATATTGAGAATAAAATATCAACCATAAATTGACGGATTGTCACATTAAATTAGATTTGTTTTAATCATTTTAAGTAGTTTTAAAATTTAAAAAGGTTTTAGTTAATTAAATTAGATTTTTAAATTAGATTAAATAGTTTTTACTTAATAGATTTTAGTATAAAAATACCAAAAATACGTTTTACCAAGAACAAATATAACCACGTTAATTTGAGATCAATTCGAGTGAGTCGAGGAAAACGAACATGCATTGCTTTAAAAAGGATTTGTAAAAATCTTAACATTATTCATCAATATCCAGACTCTTTATTAATCACGCGTATCATTCTTTTTTATAAAACCCTAAATCTATGAATCAGCATCCACCGTAATGGTTACTTATATATAACCATGGTAAGCATAGAATGCCACTATCACTTTGTGTCTTTTAATGGTCCGTATGCAATGAAAAGGTGTCTGGTATCCGCCCTTATGTGGATCAATATGTCTTGAACCCTACTAAAGTGATCTTTCTCAACCTGAACATGTTTTGAGGCATTCCCTAATCCGCACTTTTTGCGACAAACAGAAACACTTCTAAATTTGTATAGGCTGCAGCAACAATTAAAATCTTCTTTTATGTTGTTTTAATAGGTTGTTTGTGAGTTTCTTTCACGCCTGTACGGTGGGAGGCGGGACTCCACTAGCATAGCAGCCGACTTGATCTAACTCACTTGGTGTGAATAGTGCAAGCAATAAGTGATTTCTTCACACCATTGAGAGAGAACAAGATGGATGCCGGTTTCACCCGCAACCAAATGTCTCATGTATGGTTCGGGATGGGCTTCTAGAAAGGTAATCCTTTCATTATATTAATTTAGTCATACACTTTATTGAAACAATCAGTAACATTTTTAGTGGCACATACACGCCAACACCCGTATGCTATGTATGCTATGCGCGGGGAAATAACAATCACGAGCAGCTAGGCTTTGCAACTTATCTTTATTCCATTATGTTGAATCTTATGTACATACATATCTGAAAAGGAGCCACCTTCAACACTTATATGGACTTTGTTTTATTTGGCTCAGGTTGGTTATACTACATAAGCTGTTTGTACATCGATAAATTGGCATATTATCATTCTTCTACTGCGTTTATGTAGGATTATGACACACATGTTCAGTATGACAAAGCTCTCGCTAAAATAAAACAAGTTGTGCAACATAATCTGGCTATTATTGATTTATACTCAAGGTCTCTACCCTTTTGACCCTTTTATTTATCACATATAATCATGTATATGGATTTTTACAATTATCCAAATTCACATTATTTTCAATCTAGGCTTACTAACGACAAAGATCCGGTCTTGACTTATTAAATAAAGGAGTGAAAATGCATAGGATTTAGGTTTCTTTGCACCCTATTTTCAATCAGATCAAACTTGTGTTAAGATGTGCAAAACTACGCCCTGAACTGAACCACTTAAAGTTGGAATGATTATACTCGGTTTGGTTCTTGGCTCGGATGATGTAAATAACATCTGGTAACATTCTGCCACGTGTGCCCCCTCTGCTACCACACTGATTCCCACGTGGCACCCACTCTGCCCTGATGTTGATTCCGGTAGGCCCATAATGTGAATTGCCACACTACTGGATCCACTACCTTAATATGAACTACAACTGCTTGGTAGTTGAGCAGGTCCGTTGGGCGCTTGTGGAATGTATACATGTCCCTAGTAAGGCCTCCGAACTTGAACAAAATCAAGCTAAATGTAATTTATATAAATCTATGTTGCATCTTATACTTTTTATTATTTTGATTCTCTTACCAAAATACACTGACACAAGAATTGCCACACATGTTGCAGGTTAGGGTTCAACATGTTGATAACTGGGAGATTCATGAGGACAGCTTCACTGAAAAAAATGTTTGAATATTTGGGTAGAGCAGTTGTACGACTTGGCTCCTGGTTGCGTCTTGATAACAAAATAATCTTCCACGATGCGTTAAATTGGATGAATCAGTGTAAAGGCAATAAATTTTTAGGAGGTTAATAATATGGTACTGTCACTTGAATATGAAAGTGTTGGTGTATTAGTTGATAAAGTTTAAAAATGAAAAATGCTTATCATAAAGATATGGCATTCTTTGTATGCTTATTTCAGCTCCATGTTGATGTCTCCATTCTGAATTTTCCCTACATCCACGATATCCAAGTCCTCATCCCAGGCATCAACGACATCATCATAATATTCATTTCTGTGCCTTTTCCAGAATTGTCATGGCCAGTCTCAAATATCCCTTTCGTGACCCTCATTAGTGGCCAGTCTCCACCACATAACACCAGATTTTGGGTTGGATTATTCTGTTTATCAATCTATCTTGTGAACATTGTTCATCTCAAGTCACTTGGAAAGTTACACGGTTTGACCCTCTACCTAAGATGCCTATTTTGCCATCTTGACTCCATTTGAGATAAGTTACCTTCATGCAGCTTAAAAACTTATTTCTACACTAATAGATTTGTATTATGTGTTGTTGCGTTGGTTTTTTACAGCTATGTCCATTAATCGGGAAACGGTATCAGTGAAAAGATTGTACCGAAGAGTGTGGATATGACCTTCGTTGACACTGTTACAACACAGGTTCGAATCTTTGGGGAAATCACCAATGTGACAATCCGTCAATTTATGGTTGATATTTTATTCTCAAGTATTATTTAAAAACATTATTTTAATGTTATAATATGAACTCACTTATTTTTGGGAAGTAATTTGGATTTACGTCTTGAAGTAGCGTCGACTATGTCTAAACCGGAGGATTCTACGTTACGTGCTTACATTTACATACACCGTTTTTGGTGACAGTCCGACATTTCATAAAATAAATTTATCCGTGAATATTATTTTGGAAGTTTAAATTTGTGTTGGTTCATAAACTCACAAATTTACGAGAAGAGATTAGGACTTACGATTTTAATTTAACGTCCTTTACGACTAAACCGGAAACCTTAGGATTACGTATTTACGTTTTCGAACTCCGTTTTTGATGAAACAATTTTTATTAGATTCGTTTTGTGCCGACGATTCATAATTTATAAAAACGTTTTTCGTAAAATGACCCGAGGGCACGCAAATCGAGGAAACTAGAATCGAGGAATACCCGTAAATAAATAGGGATGAGACAAGTGGGACACTTGCCCCACCCCCACAAACTCACAGCTACAACACAACACCTCAACACTTGATGTGTCAAGTTGTAAACAACTTAGCTAACACTTGTAACTAGCTTCACTTTGAAGCTACTTTTCCCACAAAACCATTAGCTAAAACAACTCCTTTCATTTCACAACATGCAAACAACTACATCTCTCTCACCTCCTCCATTGTTGCCGTCCACTATAGCCTTCAAAACACCTCATTCATACAAATTTTAACCACAAATATTTGTTATAATTAACATATGTTAATCTCCATTCAAAAAGAGGAAGATTGGTGCAAGTTTTAACATCCAAGGAGGAGTTTCTATGGAGTATTAGGGCTGATTTTCCACAAGGTGTTCATGAAGAATGGTGGTCTTGAAGATGGTCTTGGTTATTCACAAGTTTCTCCATCAAAATCAATGTCTTGATCACAACCTACATCATCATGGTGGTATAAAGAATGTTCTCCCCATCCTCTTGTTATTTTGATTATGTAATCTTGTATTTCTTTTACTTATGTATATGTATATGATGATGAATGATGATTAAAAATGTTATGTGGGGATTTGGTGTTGATAGATTTGATAAACATGGGTAAAAAGATGGACAAACTACATGTAAAATGGGTAAATCTTCTTTAAATGGTAGGCTGTATAAAAACAGTAACTAACCACATGTTAGACTGATAAAATGATGAAGTAGAATCCATTTACAGTAAGTATAAGATATCATACACATGTGAGAGTTGGCCATGCAATAGAATCATTAGGATGAGTGAGATATGATCAAAACAAGTTTAAAGTACAAATCTGAGTTCACTGTTTTGGACGATTTTTAGAAAATACTTAGAGGCTGATTCAACAGTAGCTATAAAAGAGTTAAATGGAGCACATAGCATGTAGTTTATGTCATAAACATTTGAGCTTCTATCTCCATATAGAACTCTAGATATGGCAGGTTTAGTGAACATGAAAATAAAAATCAGATTTTGGAAATTAAAGTATAATAGTATTATATAAGCACTCAAATAAAAATAGTATAAAATGTGAATTAAAACCCACTAACTTATATAATACATTTATATAAATATGTATAAGGATAAATAAATTGACATTTTATAAAAAAATGGTAGTTTGATAAGTTTTATAAGTTATAAAACTATAAACATGATTTTTACGACTTTTTCGGCTATTACCGTAAAATTAACGTTTTTGTTAAATAAAACTTAGACGGTTGGACCCGTCTAATGTAAACTTTTTAAAAACTCATATACTGATATATAAACATATATAACAAGTAAAAACCGATAAAACCCGAACTATATAACATACGGACATTAACGGGCTAAGTTAACGTTATTGGACTAATAATACAACCAAATGGACTAAAACACTTATAAACTTATTTATTGGGCTTAACCCATTTGGGCCCAAAATGTAAAGTATAAATACTGATAATACAAGTATGAAATGGATTAATACAAGTTAATAAACTTATAATAGGCTTATCGGACCTAAAACACGTAAATAGGTAAAACTAGTAAACTAGTAAAGAAGTTACCAACACATAACACTAAAATGAGTAAATGAGGATATGTAAACCCACTTGATCATCATATATATAAAATCACCATATGTATACATAATTGTTATTTTTGAAAATTCATTGGACATGAGTCTAAGACAAGTATTATTTGTCTAGGTTTCCGTAATTGAAGCACGTACCGTACGTCCGAATTGCCGATAACCCGCCTTCCCACATCAACGTGAGTTCATAGCCTCGCACTCTTTTAAATGTTTTTATAAATGTTTTATAAACCCGCGAGGGAGATAACATGTTAGTTTTTATAAAATAGGACACTATTTGTCCCAATTGCTTGTTTATTGATTTGGACCCGAATGATTGTATGACCCGATTGTATGACCCGATAAATGATTAAATGATCCGATAGATGAAATTAAATGGATTATTAAAGTTAGGTTATGTCAATAAAAGTCCCATTAGCATGAATTGTGAACTACCGGGATTTGGTAGACGCTTATGCATATAATAGTACTATTTGGGGACGATCACCCCAGTTCGCGCCTTGACGGTTGATCCCCGTCGTGCCACATTGATTGGTAAGCGAATTTATGTATGAGAAGATTTCCATAGCGTGACCTTTGTGACGACACGCTAATTTAGATGGGCAAAATGAGTATCGGGTTAGCTACCGGTTGTTTGGTTTAGTAAGGTAACAATGTCATGCGGCTTATAATAATCCAAGTTAACGAAATACTACTATACGCACCGAATTACGATGTATTGCCTGACTAGCAATACGGGGTCATACTATTGATATTATGTTCGTGTTTTGGTTTTATATAACCATATTCATATAACGGTTTTTATTTAATCTATACAACGTTATAAAACGTATTGTATGGTGTTTTTACAACATTGGCTCGTATAATGATTTTTAAGGCAAATGCCTTTATTATGATTTTCGATAAGGATTTGTATAAAATGACCTTGGCTATTTTATGGCCTATTAAAATGATTTGTACAAAATGATTTTCGGTAATAATTTTATACCGATGTTATATTAATGGTTTATTAAACTCTATGAATTCACTCGGCGTTATCGCTGACCTTTTCTTTTAACATGTTTTATCTCAGGTACTTGAAGGTAATTCTCGGGAAGACAACAAGAATTCATGGCCCGCACTTAAATAATATTTTTCCATTCAAATGCTTTGTAAAACCTGTATGAAATACAATGACTTTGGACCTATGTAACTTTGATATTTATGAATGGAAATGCTTTATTATTAAACGACGCGATTTTTAAGCGTTGTCTATGATGTGAGTAATGTGCTATCCCGTAACACCAACGAGTCTTCCTTTGTATTGAGTTGTATAAATTTGGGGGTGTTTCAGTTTGGTACCAGAGCTCTCCTTATAGAGAACGAAAGATTTTTAAAACCAAGGTTTTGAATAAAACATTTCAAAATCTTTTAACTGTAAACATTTTTCTAAAAATGTCTAAAAATCTTTTGACTATAACGGTGCTGAAGAATTCCCGAGTTACCGACAAGGCCAGACTGAGAAGTGTTATTTTAATATATATATAACTTGGATTATATATATATATGATGTAATTTTATTACATGATTGTTTGATGATTATTTTGATATTTATACGAGGTATTTATACGACGTAGATTGTCACAAGTAACCCTAAATCCCCTAGTAAATTAATCGAAGCTATTCCCGTAGGAATTCTAGTTATTCCAAATCTAAACCAAGTTGTGGATATTTATGGTCCCAACAAAATGGTTAATATTCGTAGAAATGTTGATATTAGTTGATTACGATATTAAAGAAGAACTGGCGAGATTAAATCTGATATCGATGTCATGACGATCTTTCCTTATAGAGTGGAGTTTGACAAAATGTTACCACCTAGAAAGATGTCATCTGATTCATTGTCACCAAATTCTTAAATTGAAATCGAAAGGGTGAATGTTACACTTGAGGCTGTCATTGGAACCATTACCCAAAAGCCTCATGCCACTAGTACCTTTCTGAGAAGTCTAATTGAATGTGTGAGTCATTTCATACTAGTGACTCATTTGATAATTGTTGATGAAGGAGCTATAGGATTGGAAATTAAGTGTTGATCATATCGAGCTTTTATTGCCCTATTAAGGTTTATAAATAAGGCTGAAAGTATTGGAAAATGAGGTAGGATATCGAATTGAGTATAAGTTGATTGAAAACTTGAATAATGTAAAATTTAACTTGTATGGAATAAGAAATTGTTAAGAGGAAGTCGTTAAGTTCTTTGATTGAATTATAAGGTTTTAAATGATTGTTGGTTCGTGTTAAGGGTTGTTCCTAGGCCATTGTCCACTAATGAGGATGCCCAGTGTCCAAGAAATAAATTGAAGAAATCTTCTTCTGAATTGGGACCGATGGATCTTCCGGGACAGGTGGAACCCCCATAACTCTTGTAGATTAGTATTCATTATGGTATCTTTTAAAAATCCCTAACTTAACTGAGATATCAGTTGGTAGGATGAGTTCTTGGAATTGTATGACATAGTGACTCGTAATGTGTTACGGTACAATTTTGACTTGTTTGTGACTAATGAAAAGACTACCTTTGATTGCTAAATTCTACATGTATCGATGTTATCTATCCTTTATTGCTTCATCCTAATGTTCGCATTAGTGATGCAACCATTGAACAAGTACTCATCTTGATTTGAGTTACGTTGTGGATTATTCTTTTTGAGCGCCATCGAGGTCATAAACCTCATGATTATGTGGCTAAAGCTCATTTCCTATCATATTGTAGTTAGTTCTTGGTGAACAAGCTTTCATCACTCTTTTGCAGATCACTCATTGTTTTATAAGATAAAACCGTATCCATTGAGAAAAATTGAATTTTCATCACTATATGGATTATTCAAAGTAAGATTTATAAGTGATTGTTATCAAAATGAGGTTGTTTATAAAGTACCTTGGAAAACTTAACTGTTTTCATAACAAAGAAAATCTTTGTAAATTTATTCTTGATTCTTATTTAAGAATTAAGCATGAAAATGTTTTTATTATAAACATGATGATAAAATTTTGACGAACTGAGTATTGCATCGTTAATCTTGAAATTGTATATAGTTGCGCGCCTACATACAATTTGGAATGGACTATGCAAGGCTGATTAGTAGTCACCATAAAACTGATTAATATACACTACATTTTCTTTAAAGATTGTGAAAGATTAAATTTTATGAGATCTGCAAGAAGTGAAAAATAGGGACATAGTGTTAGGGACACCTACATATGTGCCTATAGCAACTATTCTTCTAAGTCGAATTTACTCATCTGTGGAATTTTTCTTATTTGACAATTGATATTCCCTTCTTGTCCAATTCTCCCGTAGTGAGATTCTTAGGAAAAGTATTTGATTACCGAGTGTTGATACCCGACTGGATGTATCGACGTTCCTATCATTTCTTTTGACTAAGATTTCATTTGAATGACCTGGGTAACGATCCGAGGAGCTTTCGAATGCGTACTCAAATTATGAAAACATGGGATATATTCATATTCGTTAAATGTTTTCGTCTGTATCTGATTTGAAATTCTCTCGCATAGATTATGCGTTGACCTTACTCTTTTAATAGTAGTTGTGTCTCTGATATTAGGTTTTTTCTCAATGGGGGTTCTATATTCTCTCGGTATCCTCTCGAATTGATTACAGCTCAATGTGGAATGATTGTTCTTGGTTACTAAAGAGGGGAGTGGTTTTCTATTCTACTAAAGGTTTAAATGCTCTAAAATGTAAACTTAAATTTAAAAGCAATTAAATTAATAACAGTTAATGGAACTTGAAATAATATAAAATGAAGATACAGTAAATAACACTTAACTTTGATACCAAATGCTTAAAAGAAAATTGATCCGGAACTTCTTGATTCGGAACACTTCCGAATGAACTGCTTGATTCGGAACTTGTTGATCCGGAAGATTGATTCGGAACTTTTGGTCGGAACTTCACTCGGAACTTTGCTCGGAAGTTGATCCGGAACTTGGTTCGGAAGTTGATCCGGAACTTTCGTTTGGAAGTTTATCCGGAACTTGGTTCGGAACTTTCGTTCGGAAGTTTATCCGGAACTTTCGTTCGGAAGTTTATCCGGAACTTGGCTCGGAACTTTCGTTCGGAAGTTTATCCGGAACTTTCGTTCGGAAGTTTATCCGGAACTTGGCTCGGAACTTTCGTTCGGAAGTTTATCCGGAACTTTCGTTCGGAAGTTTATCCGGAACTTTCGTTCGGAAGTTTTGGCTAAGATGCTTCACTCGGAAGATTTGTTCATACGGAACCTGGAAAAACTTCAAGAACAGTAGGAGACCGAAAAACAGGGAAGATCGATTTCAAGCCAAAAATCACCAAGTTTTTCACCAAAACTTAAACAAATCTAATCCCTAATCATTTACTAGCCATAAACATTAAATCCCACCAATAAAAACTTAAAACCCAATAACTTTTGAAGATCAAATCAACCAAATAAGAACTTTAACTTTTAATCAAAAAGATGAAGATGAACAAGATGAAATGGAAAGATGATATTGATTGATTAATGTTGAACAAGCAAAAGGCAAAGATTAAACTACAAGATTCTTGGAAAAATGAAAATCAAAATCACCAAACACCCTAGTGGTGTTGGTGATGACTACGAACAGGAAAAGAGAAAAAGATGGAATGAAAAACTGAATGAAAAGTGTGAAGGGAATCCTTTATATAGGTGTTCCCTTTGGTTGGTGAGTGGGCTTTCTCCCGTTCTTCTTATCTTCTCGTCTTTTCAGAAAAGTTGACGTTTTTCGATTCTGATTCGGGATTTGTCGTCGATTAAATTCAACTCGTCTTTTAATTTCTTCGTTTAATAGACTTGAGTTTCTTCGACTTATGTAAATCTTCCATCTTTGGTCCTTTTCTTCGATAAATCTTCGAATAGGCCTAGTGACTTCAAATCTTTTGCATCTCTTGGACAATAGACTTCATCTTGAGTCTTTTTCTTCGGTAAAACCCGTACAATCCCATGTTTTCTCCATTATCCATCCGGTTGGCTCTGAAAAGACAATAAACACAAAAACCACGCATAATTCCAAACAAATGATATTAAATACGCGTTTTGGTCTCGTTTTAGCCAGAATTGAGTAGAAAAAAGATGGGTGTTTACACACCTATCAAATCCCCTACACTTAACCATTGCCATGCCCTCATGCAATGCTTAGTGATAAAGCAATTTTACACTTTTCTCATAATCAATCAACCTTGGCCTTATTAAAATACTATTGAACAAAAATTAAAGTAATAAAAGAAATTAAACTTTAAAGGAAACAAAAGGATAGAAAACCATTTTCACTTGAAAATAGCTACATGGAAATAACTTGCAAAGAGATCAATGACTTACATTAGGGCTTTGGTGCTGCGAAGATTTATCATCCTCATGTTTCACGTTCCCCAAACTAAGCTTAAAACGAGATCATTGTTATTATAAGTTAGTAAATCAAACACTTACACACATGGCTTAATTATATGCTTAAACTCCCTTATTCCTAGGTGTATCTCTTATATTTTATTTTTGTCTTAGAATGATCATGAAGATGCATTTTTGGACTTATTTCGGTAGTTATTTAGGCTGAAAGCAAAGTAGGACGATTTGATCAATAGTTAGCTAAAGGACAAAATCTCTTAAAACTGCTTCTCGGGATATCAAAAAGTTCATATCTTGGCATAACTTGGTTCACGATTTGAGACCTTTCTCGGGCCGATATTTGGCATGTACTTCATACTTCATATCTTCGAGAGACGTTCTTGAGATAATGGTCTTCTCTTCGTTATAGAGTTTCTTCACTTGGAGACTTTTGTGGGGTACTCCAACTTTGTTGACCACGACTTCATGATTATTTCTTCAATCTCTAATTGGGATTTTGAGATACAACGATCCGCCTCCTTTTCGGACTTGGATCTATTTATCCTCATACCTTGTTAGGGTCTTTTTAGATAGACTTCTCCATGATCTTTATGTGAGTTGATTGCTTTTCGTCGTGAGTCTTGATCCTTCATATTGATTTTGGGAATAATGCTTTTCACATCACTTTGGATCTTTAGCAATAAGATTGAATCCTCATTCCTTGTTAGGGCCTTTTCGGACTCGCCAATCTTCGCGCCCCGCTTCATAAGTTATGCCTTGGCTATGAACTCTTATCATTACCGAGCAACTTTTAAACGATCTTGGGCTAGAAGCTAAGTAACTTTTCAAATCGTACGACCTTACTTATTGTAGATAAATTATTAGCAAGTGATGGGAGAATAGGCAAATAATTACACCAAGTGAGCTTGTGCAAGAATACCGACTTATAAATGACTCTATCATTTCTCGTCCTCCACAATTTAAAATCTCAAGTAATGAGACTCGTGGATACTTAGCCTAATAAACCAATTAAGGTCTACATGGTTAAGGATACTAGCTAGAATAAACTTGGATAAGTCTATTCGGGTTGAGTCAAAATAAACGCAACGGGCCTAATATGTCAAAGACTTCTAAACTAGCTACACCACTTTATTAATATTTTTTACTTTATTGCGGGATATATACATACGAAAGCAACGATAAAAATTTAAAATTACGACTAAATGGCCAAAGTTAATAAAAAAATGTTGAAAAATATGATTTTCCGGTTAAATGAAGGCATTTTCATGGAAAAGTCCACTTAAAACTTCGATAGAAGTCCCCCCTACACTTAAGATAAACATTGTCCTCAATGTTTAAGCATGTGGGAAAAGTCTCCCCTACACTTATGACATTGTGCACGTTGGTTAAATCAAGTTAAGGAAGAGACGACTAACGTGATCAATTTCAAATGTGAGTATGAAGAAAATTGAATCACGATAGTTGAGAGATTGAACCGGATTTCGGATAACACGGGAGCACGGTTCTTCGAAGGTTCCAAGAGTACATTTATCCCTGTAATCACATCACCACAAAAATACAAACACCTATAGAGGTCCCCCTACACTTAGGAGGTTAAACGGAAAAGGATAGATACTCGGGTTGCCTCCCGAGGAGCGCTTGTTTTTGATAACCGAGTCACGAGCCTGACTCGACCCAAAATTAGTTCATGGGGAACGTGGTGAGGGATGGAATCATCTCCTGAGAGATGTCCTCAACAAAGTACAACTTCACTCGTTGGCCATTCACCTTAAAATTAGGTCCATTAGGTTGAGCGAGCTCGAGAGTACCATATGGAAAAAATTTGGCAATGGTGAATGGGCCGGACCAACGAGATTTCAGCTTGCCCGAAAAGATTTTCAACCGAGAGTTAAAGAGTAACACTTTGTCTCCAACATGGGACTCTCGGTTTTTAATCTTGGAGTCGTGAATGAGCTTAGTCTTTTCCTTATAGATCAAAGAATTTTCATAAGCCTTATTACGAAGTTCATTCAGCTCATTGAGTTGGATCTTGCGTAGGTCATCGGCTTTGTTGATATCAAAATTAGCCCACTTCTAGGACCAGTAAGCCTTGTGCTCCAACTCAATGGGGAGGTGACATGCTTTCCCGTACACGAGACGATATGGCGTACAACCAATCGGAGTCTTATAGGCGGTACGGAAAGCCCACAAAGCATCATCAAGTTTATCAGCCCATGAGGCACGATGCTCTCCCACGGTTCTTTCCAGAATTCGCTTTAATCCTCGGTTGGATATTTCAGCCTGGCCATTAGTTTGTGGGTGGTAGGCGGTGGAAAGACGATGATTTACACCATACTTTGCCATGACTCTTGCGAATTGGTCATTGCAAAAATGAGTCCCACGATCACTAATAATGGCACGAGGCACACCGAATCTAGCGAATAGCGATTTCAAAAAGTTACAAACCACCCTTGCGTCATTAGTTGGTAAAGCTTTGGCTTCAACCCACTTTGAAACGTAGTCAACGGCTACAAGGATGTATTTGTTTCCCTTAGAGGAAGGGAATGGCCCCATAAAGTCGATACCCCAAACATCAAAGATTTCACATTCTTGTATGAAATTTTGAGGCATCTCATCTTTATGTGTGATCTTGCCTTGTTTTTGGCAAGCATCACAACGTTTAACCATCTCTTGAGCGTCACGATAGATGGTGGGCCAATAAAATCCCGAGTCAAACACTTTTTTGGCGGTGTAGTTGGGACCAAAGTGACCACCGGTGGGTCCTTTGTGGCAAGCGTCAAGGATTTCTAAAGCTGTCGGTCCATCAACACATCGGCGAATGATCAAGTCGGCACATTGTTTGAATAGGTAAGGGTCGTCCCAGAAATAATGTTCAACATCTTTAAAGAACTTTTTCTTTTGTTGGGATGTTAACCCTTCCTTGAGAATTCCACCCGCCAAGTAGTTTGCAATATCCGCAAACCACGGGGTTTCATCAGAATTCGAATTGATAGACATTAAGGTCTCCAAGGGGAAAGAATCATTGATTTCTTTGTTCGGATGATCCCCTTGGTAAGGATCCTCAAGTCTACTGAGATGATCCGCGGCTAGGTTTTCAGCTCCTTTTTTATCGCGAATTTCGATTTTAAATTCTTGGAGAAGCAAAACCCAGCGAAGAAGTCTTGGTTTGGAATCTTGCTTTATCAACAAGTACTTCAACGCGGAATGATCGGTGTAAACGATTATGGTGGAAAGGACAAGATAGGGGCGGAACTTTTCAAAGGCATAGACAACAGCTAAAAGCTCTTTTTCGGTTGTCGTGTAATGCAATTGAGCCCCCGTCATTGTCTTGCTAGTGTAATGGATTGGTTGGAAGTGTTTGTTCACTCTTTGTCCCAGAACCGCTCCAATAGCAAAATCACTAGCATCGCACATCAACTCAAAGGGAAGCTCCCAATTAGGGGTAACCAAGACGGGTGCCTTAGTTAGCTTATCCTTAAGCGAGTTGAAGGCTTCAAGACACTCTTTGGAAAAGATAAAAGGAGTGTCTTTTTCCAAGAGGTGGGTCATCGGGCGAGCGATTTGAGAAAAATATTTGATGAATCGATGGTAGAAGCCCGCATGAACCAGAAAACTTCTCCCACCCTTCACGGTTGAAGGTGGAGGCAACTTAGCGATAACATCGACTTTAGCACGGTCTACTTCAAGACAGGCTTTGGATATTTTGTGTCCTAGCACAATGCCTTCTTTTACCATACAATGTCATTTTTCCCAATTCAGAACAAGGCGAGTGTCTTCGCACCGCTTAAGCATACGTTCCAAATTGGCAAGGCAAGAAGAGAAGGAATCCCCGAAAACCGAGAAATCATCCATGAAGACTTCCATGGTTTGTTCAACCATGTCATGGAAGATAGCTAACATGCACCTTTGGAAAGTCTCGGGGGCATTGCATAAGCCAAAAGGCATTCTTTTGTAAGCAAATGTGCCATAGGGACAAGTGAATGTTGTCTTCTCTTGATCTTGGGGATCGATGGGTATTTGGAAATAACCCGAGAAACCATCAAGAAAGCAGTAATATTCATTACCCGCTAAACGTTCAAGCATTTGGTCCATAAAAGGTAGAGGGAAATGATCCTTTCTCGTGGCATCATTGAGTTTGCGGTAGTCTATACAAACTCTCCACCCAGTAACGAGACGGGTAGGAATAAACTCGTTGTTTGCATTGGGCACAACGGTGATGCCGCCTTTCTTAGGCACACAATGGACTGGACTAACCCATGGTGAATCCGAAATAGGGTAAATCATACCCGCATCAAGAAGTTTGATAACCTCTGTTTTGATGACTTCATGGATTTTTGGATTCACCTTTCGTTGGCTTTGAATTGTGGGCTTAAAGTCGTCCTCCATGAGAATTTTGTGTGTGCAGAAGTGAGGATCAATTCCGTGAATGTCGGAGATTTTCCAAGCGATAGCTCTTTTGTGCTTCTTCAACACGGCAATAAGTCGGGCTTTTTCTTCTTCCTTTAGGTCCTTTGCGATGATGACGGGCGACTTCTTCTCTTCTTCAAGGAACACGTACTCGAGATGGGGCGGCAACTCCTTCAGCTCTAAATCCGGAGGATTTTCGATGGGAGGCGTTTTCAAAGTCGGAGTATCGATAGCAATAACTGAGGGAGATGGTGGAGAAAGATTGTCTTCGTTGAGAAGGTTTTCAAAGAAATGCATGTCTTCATCCCCATCGGTGGGAGAATCATCATTAGCTAAGTTCACATCTCCCATGGTGGCTTCAAGATCTTTCCAAAACATATCACTTTCTCCAAATAGAGACAGTGATGAATCAATAGAGGAAACGGTTTCAACATTGGGGAGAGAGGTAGGAATATTTTTACAAGCATCATTAAAGTGTTCTTCACAAGCCTCATCCAGAACGTCAATACAATTAACACTCTCGTATGAATAAGGTTGTTTAGACAACTTTCCCATGTTGAAGACGATTTTATCGTCACCCACTCTCATGATAAGCTCACCGGCTTCAACATCGATGAGAGTACGACCGGTCCTCAGGAATGGACGACCCACGATCAAGGGAACACGAGGGTCCATCTCGTAGTCGACGACGACGAAATCGGCAGGAAAAGTGAATTTGTCGACTCCTACAAAGACGTCTTCGGCTATCCCCACTGGATAAGCAACCGTACGGTTAGCTAATTCCAAAGTCATTTTGGTGGGGACTAACTCAGGGAGAGATAATTGCTTCCACACACTTAAAGGCATTAAGTTTATACTGGCACCTAGATCGGCTAGGGCCATGCAATCTCTACTCCCGGGAAATTGCAAGGGATTAAGAAACGACCCGGATCACCAAGCTTGGTTGGCAATTTCCTTAAGAGCACTGCAGAGCAATTCTCATTAAGTTGGGTGTTGGCAATATCAAGAAGCTTTTCCTTGTCACTCAGAAGATCTTTGAACATTTTTGCGTACTTGGGCATGTGAGCGAGAGCCTCAGCGAAGGAGATGTTAAAATTCAGTTGTTTAAACATTTTAAGAAAGTTCGAAACCTGAATATCGTCCTTGCTTTTGAGCTTCTCTTTCCTCAACCTAGATGGATAAGGTATATTGGAAGAAGAGGAAGGCTTTGGGATCGAAGGATCACTCACATCCTTGGGTGGAGGAGGGGTAGAAGTAAGAGGTGGAGAAATTGGGGAAGTAGAAGGATGAGGAATAGGAGCAGGTGACTCGTTCTCCTTAGTCACAATCACCGGTGGAGGTATAGGAAGCTCGGGTTCCTTGGTACCTTTGCCACTGCGAGTGGTGATTGCTTTCATCTCCCCTCTTGGATTCGCAACGGTGTTACTCGGAAGAGTACCCGAAGAAGAGGGTTGATTACCTTGGAAGAAACTAGCCACCATATTTTTTAAGTCATGTGTTTGACTATCCAAGGTATTTCTCATGTCAACTCTCAGATCGTTCCCTTGTTTTACCAGGTCTGCTTTCAAGTTGAGCACTTCCCGCTGAAGATTTCCCACGATCACATCGTTAGTCCTCATGTAGGTTTCCACTTCGTGGTGTAAAGCGGTGGGTTGGTTGGGAGGAGCATTATATGCGGGTGGTTGATAAGCAGGTTGCTGGTTAACTTGGTTATTTCTTTGAGGTGGTTGTGGTTGTTTGTGAGGTGGTATGTATGGTGTACGAGGTTGTTGTTGTTGTTGAGGAGGGCGATTGAGGTTTTGTTGTTGGTTTGGGTTGCTTGGAGGAAAACCGGGTGGTGAGAGATAGTTGTTAGAGCGGTAGCTAAGCAAGTTGCGGTCACCTTGAGGTCGAGCTTGATAAGCGGGTTGAGGATAGGTGCCATAAGCTGCATTCACATTCTCAGAAGGGTAGTCTTGGGTGGCAGTACAAGTGGTGTAAGAGTGAGGACCCCCGCATATCTCACATGGTTGGCTAACAGCATTGACTTGAGCGTCTTTAGCGTTTCTAGCGTTGATGCTGTTGGTGTTGCTGGCGGTTTGGGTAGCAAGCGATTCAAGAAGCGCAGTGATTTTGTCAAGTCGCTTGTCGCTGTTACTAGTACTAGCACTAGCGACATTGGTCCGAACACTCTTGGTTTGCACACGAGACTTATTCTCAATGATATCCCAAGCAGCATTGGAAGTCTTAGCCAAAAGATTACCCCCCGAGGTACTGTTTAGTGAATCTTGGTCATTCATGCTTAAACCATTATAAAAAGTGTTAATTTGGTGCACTTTGGTAAAACCATGTTGTGGGCATTTTCTTAAAAGATCTTTAAAACGATCCCAAGATTCACTAAATGACTCATCGTACTTTTGTTCAAAATTGATAATGTCATTCCGCAAAGCGGTAGTACGAGAGGGTGGGAAAAAGTAATTGATAAACTTGGTCTCCAAATCCGTCCACGAAAGAATACTCTGTGGCGGTTCCTTAGCAAGCCAATGTCGGGCTTGTCCCTCTAAGGAAAAGGTAAAAAGTTGTAGACGGATTACCTCTTGTGGAACACCATTGAATTTGACCGTATTGGTGAGTTGCAAGAATCTCTTGATGTGGTCATGAGGATCATCAATGGTATGCCCCAAGAATGGTTGAGCAGAGACCATCTGGATAAAGCCGGATTTGAGCTCAAAGTTGTTGGCTGCAATCGCGGGTATGACAATTGGATCATTGTTACCATCTACATGTGCTTGCAGAAGTTCAATCATCGGGCGATTATCCGGTAGAGGCTCATTGTTGTTGTTATTATTGTTGTTGAAAGGTCGGTTGTTGTTGTTATTATTATTGTTTTGAGGTGGGTTATTGTTGTTGTTTTGTACACCGGCCATGTCTAAGTCTTCGAGAGGCTCGGGCTCTTGATAAGACGTTGATCGAGTGCGCATACACCTGCAAAAGAACTAACAAGGCAAAAACAAAGCAGAAATATTTTTGGTTATTATGTTTTTTAATTTTTAGGATTTTTTTGAAAATTTTATATTTTTTTGTGTTTTAGAAAATTTTTATGAAAAAGTAACGTTCACGGTGAACGGATCCCAAAATCCAAGTTCTCACAAAAAACTGTTGATCTTAACGAGAAGAGCCGGCAGCGGCGCCATTTGATACTAGGTTTTTTCTCAATGGGGGTTCTAGATTCTCTCGGTATCCTCTCGAATTGATTACAGCTCAATGTGGAATGATTGTTCTTGGTTACTAAAGAGGGGAGTGGTTTTCTATTCTACTAAAGGTTTAAATGCTCTAAAATGTAAACTTAAATTTAAAAGCAATTAGATTAATAACAGTTAATGGAACTTGAAATAATATAAAATGAAGATACAGTAAATAACACTTAACTTTGATACCAAATGCTTAAAATAAAAGTGATCCGGAACTTCTTGATTCGGAACACTTCCGAATGAACTGCTTGATTCGGAACTTGTTGATCCGGAAGATTGATTCGGAACTTTTGGTCGGAACTTCACTCGGAACTTTGCTCGGAAGTTGATCCAGAACTTGGTTCGGAAGTTGATCCGGAACTTTCGTTCGGAAGTTTATCCGGAACTTGGTTCGGAACTTTCGTTCGGAAGTTTATCCGGAACTTTCGTTCGGAAGTTTATCCGGAACTTGGCTCGGAACTTTCGTTCGGAAGTTTATCCGGAACTTTCGTTCGGAAGTATATCCGGAACTTTCGTTCGGAAGTTTTGGCTAAGATGCTTCACTCGGAAGATTTGTTCATACGGAACCTGGAAAAACTTCAAGAACAGTAGGAGACCGAAAAAACAGGGAAGATCGATTTCAAGCCAAAAATCACCAAGTTTTTCACCAAAACTTAAACAAATCTAATCCCTAATCATTTACTAGCCATAAACATTAAATCCCACCAATAAAAACTTAAAACCCAATAACTTTTGAAGATCAAATCAACCAAATAAGAACTTTAACTTTTAATCAAAAAGATGAAGATGAACAAGATGAAATGGAAATATGATATTGATTGATTAATGTTGAACAAGCAAAAGGCAAAGATTAAACTACAAGATTCTTGGAAAAATGAAAATCAAAATCACCAAACACCCTAGTGGTGTTGGTGATGACTGCGAACAGGAAAAGAGAAAAAGATGGAATGAAAAACTGAATGAAAAGTGTGAAGGGAATCCTTTATATAGGTGTTCCCTTTGGTTGGTGAGTGGGCTTTATCCCGTTCTTCTTGTCTTCTCGTCTTTTCAGAAAAGTTGACGTTTTTCGATTCTGATTCGGGATTTGTCGTCGATTAAATTCAACTCGTCTTTTAATTTCTTCGTTTAATAGACTTGAGTTTCTTCGACTTATGTAGATCTTCCATCTTTGGTCTTTTTCTTCGATAAATCTTCGAATAGGCCCAGTGACTTCAAATCTTTTGCATCTCTTGGACAATAGACTTCATCTTGAGTCTTTTTCTTCGGTAAAACCCGTACAATCCCTTGTTTTCTCCATTATCCATCCGATTGGCTCTGAAAACACAATAAACACAAAAACCACGCATAATTCCAAACAAATGATATTAAATACGTGTTTTGGTCTCGTTTTAGCCAGAACTAAGTGGAAAAAGGATGGGTGTTTACACAACTATCAGTCTCCATATATCCCTGAATTTATGAAGGATTATGAGTTATTATTGGTCTTTTGAGAAGTTCACATCTTATCGACGACAATGAAACTGGAAAGTTGATAGTGCCAGTAGAATGGATTGATTGATTATGACATGACGACATTGTCTTAATTGATGTGAACTCAAGTAGAATTCCCCTAAATGATAAGATGTTGATTATCAAAGGTGATTTAAATAATTCTTGATGGATGACCATATCCTGCATTTAGACTTGAAATTATACCATGAATGGTTGTGAATTAGTCAAAGATATTATAATCTAGAAAGAACCTAATATGAATTTGTTAAAAGATGTTTCCGTTATCTGAAACTTTAGGAGGTATTTATTAGTGAATTACCTAGACTTTCGCCATTAAGGCAAGTTGAATTTGGAATTGATTATATTCTCGGTGCTGCACCTGTGGCTTGTGCACTGTACGTCAGCACCATCTGAATTAAAGGAATTACCGTACAACTGAGAGAGTTGTCGGAGGAAGATTTTATTCTACCGAGCTCGTCATCATGAAGAGCTAGGGTGTTATCATTCCTTATATTTATAGATTACTGTGAACTGAGTAAATTGACATTCGAAAACGATATCCATAACTAGAAATGGAAGATTTGTTCGATCATTTACAAGGTTCTAGCGTATGCTTTAAAGATTTGATCCATGGCATGGTTATCATCAACTTCGCGTCCGCGAAAAAGATTATCTATTCCAATCACTACATCCAGAACTTGTAATGAACACTATGAGTTTCACGTGATGTCGTTTGGATTAACTAATACACATGTAGCATTCATAAATTTGGTGAATCACATGTGTAGGTTGTAAATTGATAAATTCATGCTCGTGATCATTAAGGACCATTTGTTTGTTTATAAGAATGAGAAGGAGTTAATAATTATTTATAGACTGCCCTAAATTGGCCGAACAATAAAAGACTTAATCTTTTACATTATTTGATCGTGTAACTAAAAGATAATGGAATCTATATTGACTCTTCAAAAATTAAGAGCCCTTTTAAGACTTTGGGTTTTACCAAAAAGAATATGGCAATATGTTTTGACAAATGTTTTAACAAAGGATTTTTAAGGGATTATTCCCTTATACACGAACCATTTAACTAAACTTCCGTTTAGGGGTAAATGTTCGTGTATACTTCTAGACAACTTAAGAAGAATTGAGGAAACTATATAACTTATGACTTGAAATTTGAAACGATACTTTTTGCTTTTCAACTAAGAAAATTTTGACCAAAATATAAACAAAGATTTTTTTTCGAACATTTACGAATCCTATTAATTATTTTTGATAAATCAACAAAAATCTTGTTAATTAAATTCAAATTTATTTCGAACATTTTTAAAATTGGTCAAACTAAGAAAAATTAAAATTTTTACGTTATGTTTCATAAAAATTAAATATTTATTATTTAATTAGTTGTAATAATTATCGACGTTTTAAACGTCGGATTAAGCAAAACTGATAAAAATGATAGCTGAAACGAAACTGAAACTTAGAAAATATGAAGGAAGGTGAACGTAATTACCAACACATTATGTAGAAAATAAAAAGAATCAATTAGGATGTGTTCCTTAGTAATGACTGTGCAAAATAAATTGCCGAACAATTTAGAAATAACTAATGCTTGTAAGAAGGATAATATAGATAATAAAAGGGGTTCGCGGCTAATGTGAACCATTAGAATTGAGAAACCGTTGGCATTAAACGTTTTAAAGACCACTTGTGATCGTCTAAATATGGAGATTTTGAGATGTAGTCATCTTGTAAGTGTAAGTATTCTATTCTTGTCATTTCTGATTTAATGTATCATTATCAGAAGAAGTTGTACTAATGACAAATTATGAAGGCAGACATCGCCTCATACATTAGTAAACGTCTAACTATTACAAAGGTCATCATCTGAATTTGATTCGATTTGGGTCATCGTCGACAGACTGACCAAATCTGCTAATATCATTCCTGTTAATGATAGATTATTGATGAAGAATATGACTCTTTTGTATTTAAAGGAGTTATGTAAACATGGTGTGCCTGTATCGATCATCTATATCAAGATCCTCGCTTCGCATCGAATTTCTAGAGATTTGCTCAGAAGTCATTGAGAACGAACCTTGATGAGAGTACTATGTACCACCCCAATCAAAGGGACGAGGTAAAGTAACGATACAAAATACTATAAGTGCTGTTTTATATTTGAATGATTGACCTTTGGTAATAAACTGTATAATCGTTTTCCTTAGGAAAGATTATCATTGATAATTATCGTATTAGGATCGAGATTGAATCTTGTGAGGATATATATTAGAGCATCTGTAAGCAAGAGTTAGGATGAAGACACCCGACATACACCCATTGTGAGTTGGACATGTCTTTTAGGTTTAAGGTTTCCTATGATGGCGAACCTAACCTTACAAAATACTCGACCCTCGAGACCTGAAATGATTGTCGAAATTAGGATCTGATTATTGACTGCCGGTAGTGGGCAGGAGGTTATGTGAATATGAAATGTAGATCTTGTAGTGCCAGATGGGTAGCGAAGTTATGCCAAAAAATTTAACCATAGAAAATTTAATTGATGATCTGAAATATCATGGGATATAAGTCCAAGTTGTATGGGACCATTGAGATGATGTAAAAGATTGGGTTGAAAGGCATATAATCTGGATCTACCTTAGGACTTCAAGAGCTGCGTAAATTATGTTTCATATATCAAACTTGATAAAATGTATATCAAGTGAGAATATGATTGTTTCTTAGTAATGTTTAGATCGGCGAAAAGTTGCATTCATCAAAAACCCGTGAACATCATGGATAGAGAAAGTAAGTCAACATTAATCCTGATCTTATTTCCGTAGATATGTTTGATGAAACTCGCGTATTGTAATAAATTACACTTGTGAGAAAAAACCGAATGTGGAGGAAATACCCACATGGCTTTAACTCTATAAGAAGCGAGTAGTAAGGTAAGATGATCTTTGAGGACAAAGATCCTGCTTAGGGGTAAATGCTGTGACAATCCGTCAATTTATGGTTGATATTTTATTCTCAAGTATTATTTAAAAACATTATTTTAATGTTATAATATGAACTCACTTATTTTTGGGAAGTAATTTGGATTTACGTCTTGAAGTAGCGTCGACTACGTCTAAACTGGAGGATTCTACGTTACGTGCTTACGTTTACATACACCGTTTTTGGTGACAGTCCGACATTTCAGAAAATAAATTTATCCGTGAATATTATTTTGGAAGTTTAAATTTGTGTTGGTTCATAAACTCACAAATTTACGAGAAGAGATTAGGACTTACGATTTTAATTTAACGTCCTTTACGACTAAACCGGAAACCTTAGGATTACGTATTTACGTTTTCGAACTCCGTTTTTGATGAAACAATTTTTATTAGATTCGTTTTGTGCCGATGATTCATAATTTATAAAAACGTTTTTCGTAAAACGACCCGAGGGCACGCAAATCGAAGAAACTAGAATCGAGGAATACCCGTAAATAAATGAGGATGAGACAAGTGGGACACTTGCCCCACCCCCACAAACCCACGGCTACAACACAACACCTCAACACTTGATGTGTCAAGTTGTAAACAACTTAGCAAACACTTGTAACTAGCTTCACTTTGAAGCTACTTTTCCCACAAAACCATTAGCTAAAACAACTCCTTTCATTTCACAACATGCAAACAACTACATCTCTCTCACCTCCTCCATTGTTGTCGTCCACTATAGCCTTCAAAACACCCCATTCATACAAATTTTAACCACAAATATTTGTTATAATTAACATATGTTAATCTCCATTCAAAAAGAGGAAGATTGGTGCAAGTTTTAACATCCAAGGAGGAGTTTCTATGTAGTATTAGGGATGATTTTACACAAGGTGTTCATGAAGAATGGTGGTCTTGAAGATGGTCTTGGTTATTCACAAGTTTCTCCATCAAAATCCATGTCTTGATCACAACCTACATCATCATGGTGGTATAAAGAATGTTCTCCCCATCCTCTTGTTATTTTGATTATGTAATCTTGTATTTCTTTTACTTATGTATATGTATATGATGATGAATGATGATTAAAAATGTTATGTGGGGATTTGGTGTTGATAGATTGGATAAACATGGGTAAAAAGATGGACAAACTACATGTAAAATGGGTAAATCTTGTTTAAATGGTAGGATGTATAAAAACAGTAACTAACCACATGTTAGACTGATAAAATGATGAAGTAGAATCCATTTACAGTAAGTATAAGATATCATACACATGTGAGAGTTGGCCATGCAATGGAATCATTAGGATGAGTGAAATATGATCAAAACAAGTTTAAAGTACAAATCTGAGTTCACTGTTTTGGACGATTTTTAGAAAATACTTAGACGCTGATTCAACAGTAGCTATAGTAGAGTTAAATGGAGCACATATCATGTAGTTTATGTCATAAACATTTGAGCTTCTATCTCCATATAGAACTCTAGATATGGTAGTTTTGGTGAACATGAAAATAAAAATCAGATTTTGGAAATTAAAGTATAATAGTATTATATAAGCACTCAAATAAAAATAGTATAAAATGTGAATTAAAACCCACTAGCTTATATAATACATTTATATAAATATGTATAAGGATAAATAAATGGACATTTTATAAAAAAAATGGTAGTTTGATAAGTTTTATAAGTTATAAAACTATAAACATGATTTTTACGACTTTTTCGGCTATTACCGTAAAATTAACGTTTTTGTTAAATAAAACTTAGACGGTTGGACCCGTCTAATGTAAACTTTTTAAAAACTCATATACTGATATATAAACATATATAACAAGTAAAAACCGATAAAACCCGAACTATATAACATATGGACATTAACGGGCTAAGTTAACGTTATTGGACTAATAATACAACAAAATGGACTAAAACACTTATAAACTTATTTATTGGGCTTAACCCATTTGGGCCCAACATGTAAAGTATAAATACTGATAATACAATTATGAAATGGATTAATACAAGTTAATAAATTTATAATAGGCTTATCGGACCTAAAACACGTAAATAGGTAAAACTAGTAAACTAGTAAAGAAGTTACCAACATATAACACTAAAATGAGTAAATGAGGATATGTAAACCCACTTGATCATCATATATAAAATTATCATGTGTATACATAATTGTTATTTTTGAAAAGTCATTGGACATGAGTCTAAGACAAGTATTATTTGTCTAGGTTTCCGTAATTGAAGCACGTACCGTACGTCCGAATTGCCGATAACCCGCCTTCCCACATCAACGTGAGTTCATAGCCTCGCAATCTTTTAAATGTTTTTATAAATGTTTTATAAACCCGCGAGGGAGATAACATGTTAGTTTTTATAAAATAGGACACCATTTGTCCCAATTGCTTGTTTATTGATTTGGACCCGAATGATTGTATGACCCCGATTGTATGACACGATAAATGATTAAATGACCGATAGATGAATTAAATGGATTATTAAAGTTAGGTTATGTCACTAAAAGTCCCATTAGCATGAATTGTGAACTACCGGGATTTGGTAGACGCTTATGCATATAATAGTACTATTTGGGGACGATCACCCCAGTTTGCGCCTTGACGGTTGATCCCTGTCGTGCCACATTGATTGGTAAGCGAATGTATGTATGAGAAGATTTCCATAGCGTGACCTTTGTGACGGACACGCTAATTTAGATGGGCAAATTGAGTATCGGGTTAGCTACCCGTTGTTTGGTTTAGTAAGGTAACAATTTCATGCGGCTTATAATAATCCAGTTAACGAAATACTACTATACGCACCGAATTACGATGTATTGCCTGACTAGCAATACGGGGTCATACTATTGATATTATGTTCGTGTTTTGGTTTATATAACCATATTCATATAACGGTTTTTATTTAATCTATACAACGTTATAAAACGTATTGTATGGTGTTTTTACAACATTGGCTCGTATAATGATTTTAAGGCAAATGCCTTTATTATGATTTTCGGTAAGGATTTGTATAAAATGACCTTGGCTATTTTATGGCCTATTAAAATGATTTGTACAAAATGATTTTCGGTAATAATTTTATACCGATGTTATATTAATGGTTTATTAAACTCTATGAATTCACTCGGCGTTATCGCTGACCTTTTCTTTTAACATGTTTTATCTCAGGTACTTGAAGGTAATTCTCGGGAAGACAACAAGAATTCATGGCCCGCACTTAAATAATATTTTTCCATTCAAATGCTTTGTAAAACCTATATGAAATACAATGACTTGGGACCTATGTAACTTTGATATTTATGAATGGAAATGCTTTATTATTAAACGACACGATTTTTAACCGTTGTCTATGATGTGAGTAATGTGCTATCCTGTAACACCAACGAGTCTTCCGCTGTATTGAGTTGTATAAATTTGGGGGTGTTACAACCAAGATACTACAAAGCATGGATGATAAAAGTTGGATAAATCTCTAAAATGTTTTGACATCAAATAGCAAGGTAATGGCCACTTCATCATATCATATTGTATACTAATTACAAAAGAATGGAAGACTCGACAATCTGAAACTTCTGATGTGGAACCTCCCTTGAAGGCCGAACAAGTTGAGGGAATTTCTTCAAAAAAGCAGAGGTATTTAAACGTCCTTAAGTCTTTTATTTTAGCGGTCAATATAATATCCCTAAGATATGTTTGCTATTGAAGAACAGTACTTGATGAAAACTAAAAGCATAAATCAGGTAGCTTTAACTAGTTGAAATGGGATATTTGATCTTGAAAGTGATTGTACGAGTTTGAATAATCAAAATCAGATCATTAGATGTAATAACAGTTGGCAGATGATGTCAGGAATTGCTTTTACTGTTCAAAGAATCAGATGCTGAGTTTTTGGCATTCTGATTATTAAAGAATCTAATACATAACATAAAGGGGACACTTGTGAAAGAAAAAAGAAAGACGCCTCTTGTGATTTGTGCGTAGAAGTCTATGATTAACTTCTTTTACATCGACATAAAACTTTGACTATAGTGACTTCCAGTCAAGTCCAATAACAAATTAAACAGTTTCAAAAAGGCAACCAAAACACCTCCAAGTCAGAGTACAACCATTCCACTTGGAAAGAGAAAAAAGAGAAGAGGCAACACCCTTGGTTGAAGCCGCTTTCCATAAACGTCTGGCTGAATAGAAACTGCTTTTATGAAGGTCAACAAGAGGTATTGTGTGGACTATATGACTTAGTGACTGATTTATTCTGCTAATTTACCTCATTATTATGTATACTTTTACATTTTATGTGACTGATTTATTCTTCTATGTTATATACTTGTCTTTAACATTTTATGTGCCTTTTGTAGCTCGAGGTTGAGCTGAGCAAAGGGATTCATGATGTTGATGTCAAGGAAAAGAATAGGCTCCAAAGAGTTTTTGAACATAAGCTCTGTTCTAACAACCTATATTTCGCTATTGATGGTTAAATATCTTTTTGCTTTATGGGCAGTAGAAACATTATCGGATATATAGCGACTCGACTCATGAGCGCGGTTAAAGTTCTCCTCATCTCTGATTTACTCCCCAACTTCCAGTCGACTTACAAGCCCAAAATCTTTCAAAAACATGAGGATGGTGCTCGCAAATGCATCGTGGCTACAAACATAGAAGAAACATCGCTAACAGTTGACGGTATTTATTATGTGATTGATACGGGGTACGATAAAAGGTGTATAACCCAAGAATGGGAATGGATGCTCTATAGGTGTTCACAGTCAGTCGAGGTGCAGCTGACCAACGTGCAGGTCGAACAGGGCCCGGTACTTGCTTCCATCTTTTTACGGAAACCGCATACCAAAACGTGATGCTTTCGCAACATGTACCGGAAATTCAGTAGACCAATGTTGGTCACGTAGGCTTGGTTTTTAAATCACTGAAAGAAACTCTCGGTAAAAACAAAGAGCCAAATTGCTTCAGCTGCGGAAGTATAATCTTTTTCAAGAATTTGCTTCTTTGTCCCGCATTCCTTTACATAGTTCTACTAATTTGAAATTTTTTTGCATTGTATTACGATGCACTTTCGAAACTTGTGATTGGAGATGATTATACAAAAACATTATGGTGTTAGCAACTGGAGTTAATTTGTGTAAAATTATCGTTTAGATACAACACCAAATTGGTATTAACGCTTTACAAAAACACATTAAGTAGTGCATGTTTTTCTCCTTTTTTTTATCAAAACTATTTTTTCGTAATTTTAAAAATCTTACTTTTAATCTTACCTTTTTAAATGAATTACACTCTACTCATTTTAAAATGGTAAAAAAAATGTTTTATTTTTATATAACTTTAAAAAAACTAATATTCTTTTTTTGTAAAAAATTTCACTTTCCAAAAAAATAATAATTTTAAAGTAAGAAAATCAAGAAAGTTTTCATTAATTAATAATATCAAGCACATTTTTTTATAAAAAGAACCAATATTAATAAAACGAAAGATTGACATGAGATAAAATAAGTTCAGTAGGTGAAACAATCCCTAAAATATTTATCAAAAAATAGGTTCATTAGGTCTTCTTTTAACAAAAATGACGCAAAAAATAATAAATACACAAGCGTAACATAAAAAACAAAACAACCCGGTAAACGGGAGCAAAGCAAGGGAAAGAGAGGTGACTGACGCATATTAGTAAAAGAAAAATTAACATGGAATTAAATAAATTCGTAGGATGGGGCCAAGCCCTAAAAATATCAAAAATAGATTCATTTAAGTTTCTTTTTAACAAAAACGAAACCCACTAAAAAATTAATATGCAAACATATTTTAAAAAATAAAATAAAACAAACCTGCCCATATAAGTAAAACGGAAAATTGGCATGGGACTAAATAAGTCCGTTGGGTGGGCCAACCCTAAAAATATCAAAATTATATTCATTTAAGTTTTCTTTTAACAAAAAACGAGTGTCCACCTTCAAAAATTAAAATTAATACACAAACATACTTAAAAAAATCGACAACACGATTACTAGATATATAAAAGAAACAAAACACGATCACTCAATGGACCTGGGCTCAAAAAAGCAAAAAAATCGAACCATAATTGTAAACACAATAAAA